>CAEFZX010007116.1:0-57645 GCA_903066825.1 Alfaro cultratus
ATATATATATATATATATATATATATTTATATATATATATATATATATATATATATATATATATACAAATTTGTGTTCATGTTTTAGCAAATAAATCAGATGGAAGTTAATTCAGTAATCGAAAAATACTCACTTTCTAATAAAATAAATAAAATATATTGTCAGCACCACTTATTAACATCTTATTAACTAGTGCATCATGTGTTGACAAGTTCTAAGCAGGAAAGCATCAAATAATTAATCTAAGATGAGTTGTAGGTACTTTAAATAATCATTTGTTATCAGACTTCCTTTAAAAATTAATAGAAATTAACCTCAAACTGCAGCACATTTATCTTTTGTTTATCTGTACACAGTTGCTGTTTTCAAGGCCTGGTGCAGGTTTCCATTTGTTTGGTAGTGATAAATGCCCGTGAGGACATTGCATCCGTTTCAATTTAGCTGTCTCAGCTATTTTTCCATTGCAACATCATTGGAAAAGTCATGCCTGACCATGAATGTTACAAAAAAATGTCCAATTCCCGTTCCTCCCCGCCCCCAAGAATTTGATCCATGACTGACAGTAATTCAGTAGCCGAATGGCAAAAGCAAATTTGCAAATTTGTCTCAAACTTACTTTGAATGCTTACAAGGTCAGGCTCTTTTTGTGCTTAGTGAAGTGAAGGTTTCATTAAGAGTTTCGCTATTCAGTAACTCATAGTGTATCCAGTGCAGGACGTAGTTATGAATGATTACACTCTAATCAGTCATGAATGACGTTTAATTCATAAAAAGATATAACATAATCAGTTTTTATTATTAATTACTTTGTTTTGTTTAGATTTCTAAATGTCCTTTACCTTTTGAAAAGATGAGAAACACACCACTGACCCAATTGCTGGTTCGAATAATCATTCTTTACCTGAGACTGTATTTCACAGGGTTGACCTACAGGATGCATTTAAGGGCATAAATATCCTTTTTTAGTATTTTTGTCAGTAAGCGAACCCTTTACTAAATTTATTACATACTATCTTTTGTTAAGGATCATAAACTTAAGAGCATAGTGTATGTTATTCGTTGCAGTGAGGCTCCCAATCTTCCAAAAATTTGATTTTACTTGAGACGTTGAGAGCAACGTCTTTAGTTTTAAATCTATAGATTGAGTCGATTAAATAGCTCACTCTAATCTCTAATGAAGACGAATCAGTTTGTTCAGTGCAGCTATTGGGACGCTGCTCTACAATAACACAAGCTAAAACTCAGTGAACCTAAGAGAAAACTGTTTTATATTTTTGTTTCATTGCCTTAACAGCAGAAATGTTGGAATGGATGTAGAAGAGCGTTAAATTTGCATTTGTTGATCTTCATTGAGAAGTTTTAAACAGGAAACTGTTTTATTGTGAGGAAAAAATTGCTAGTTTTATTGCCACTGTTACAAGTTGTTCTGTAATGTTGTAATGGCGACAAAAAATGTTCAGCAGCTTGTGAAAACAAAATTGACGATATGAAGAGAAACATCTCTATGGCTTGAAAATGTGCAGTAGGGCATTTCATACCAATAAACTGGGTGGAAGAACCACAGATTTTTGGACAATAATCATCTTATGATCCCAAAAAAGCAATCATTGTTCACCAAAGTAACTATTTCATATTACTAGAAAACAAGTTTTTCTTTCTTGAGATCGTGGGAAAGAATTGGAAGGCATTCTTCGCTTCCCCAACAATTTACAATACTCTGTGTTTTATAGAGTTTAGTAAGAACTGAGTGATAAAATGTTGCTTGACCTTTTCATCTTTCTCCTTGTGTGTTTGAAGGTCTGGTTGACGGTACCTTTCAGAGCTTCGGTGGGTTTTACCGCCAGCAGTACTCTGTGTCCTACCTTGGACACATTCGCCAGGCGTTTGAGTCCAAGAAAGAGGGAAAGGGCTTATTTCTCACACAGAAGGTAAGAACTGAAACCATGTAGATATGTGATCAGCACAACTTTAAGATTCATGCTGGGTGTCCTTTATCAACGCAATCAGTGCCAAAAAAAAAAAATCAACCACAAACAAGTGTTCAGTGTTTATCCATCTATGCCATATAAGTTCACGCTAGGTGCAGCTGCAGATGTCTAATTCTGTCTGTGTGTTTCTGAGAAGCCCAAGAATGACGAAGATGAGGTTCTGTACCAGGGGAGTGTTAAGCTGTCCTCCTGGGATGAGCAGGGAAAGAAATCCAAGGAGAAATATGTTGTCTTGAAGGGAGACTACAAAGTGGAAATACACGACAGCACGGAGGTAAACCAACATCGAATAAACCCTTTTTCTTGTTTACATCACATCTGATTATGGTGTCCTGATCCTGGATATTGTCGTCCAGACTTTTAGTCGTGGATCTCCACCTAAGCTGGTCCTGCAGCCGGCAGGAGGAGTCGTGTTCACCAGTGAGGAAGAGTCGAGAGCTCACCTGGAGAAAATCTGTGCAGGAATACTTAATGGTACTTTATACGACACTTCATCCAACTCTGTAACACGAATAGCTTCACTGATGGAAAAACTGACTACCACAGCCTCCCTCCACTGAGACAACTCTCTTGAATTAAAAATAAGAAATAATAAATAGGGAAAAATGTATTAGAACAATTACTTTGATCCTAACTAGATTTGAGTAGCTGGAGGAAAGTAATTTGACAAGAAAACCACAATTGCAAAATGAGGAATCACTCAAGAATAAAAAGCTAGATGTAAATAATTTGAAACACAATAAAATAAATCACGATAAATCAGGACCTTGCTGTCTGTTTTAATTAGCTCTTAGTTTGCTGGTTGAAATCCTGCTTCCAGCAGATGCCAAGATTATTATGTAGGATTTATTTAGGATTTAGAGCTGCATAAACCAGCAAAATGATCTTCAAACAAATCCTGACTGCTTCAATTGTAACTTTGCACACCAGAAGGAAGAGGATCACAGTCCAGTCTTGAATTTTTTGCACTTATCGCGTGCGTTCCTGGAAACGTGGGCATGCAATCACTCTGAAACTTCAAGCTTGGCTTTGCCGTCTTCGTCATCTTGTTCTCTTTATAAAGAGGAAGCTGGAATGGCCAAAAATAATCCACACGTTAAAGCAGCAGCGAACACACACGGCCATGTTGTATATTTGAGACAACTAATGAAGTGGAAACTGCACTAAGTTGAGAAGTTAAAAAAAAAATGGGATCAACAACATAAACATGTCAGTCTTTAAGAGGTAAAAACAGAAGCAATCACATTTTTCAGAAATGTGAGTATTTTTATACATAAAAATAGACTCAGCGATAATTTTCAAAGTAATTTGTAGAACATGAAGAAAACTAGGATAAATTAAAGATAAACATCTATTTTGGGGTCATAAAGTCATGTAACCGAGTCTGAAAAACATATGAATGCAATATTGGTCACATTATGGTTTGTTTTTGTATTTTATAGATTTTAAATCCAGCAGCAGGAGTCTTTTAAAACCCTCTCGAAATCATTGAAGCATGATATAAACACAGGCTAATTCAAAGATCAATATTATCTTTTGAAAATGACAGATTTGTAACATGGATGCTTGTTTGTCCAGGAGTGAAGGAGGATTCTTCTTCTTCAGTGGCATCATCTCCAGATATGTTTGCTGTGTATCTGCATCTGCCCTACACAGGCCACACCTGCTTCCTGTTTCAACAAGAAGATGAAAGAGATCACTTCCTGTCTGGCCTCAGGGCCTGTATTAGACACCGCAACCTTGGTAAAACACATACCTACAGCACAAATTAACAGTTACAACACGGTTGACACTATGTAGAGTGATGGAAGGGGGTGATAAGTATAACAAAATGTCAAAAGTGATGAGTTGTAGAAGACGTGCTGTGCAGTTTTGTAGCTAAACTCAGTTTTCTACATGAAGACAGACAACGCAGAAACATTTATGACTGGATGTTTTGTTTTTTTTCCATGATATTTTCTTATGCTTAAAAAATGTATTTCATTTTTATTTTTTAGGTGAATTCAAACAGAAATATGGATATTACATTGAAAGGTTTGCAGTAAAACAGAATAACAAACTGAACCCTGATGGCTGATCAATGTGGAGGTATTGATCGGTCTCTGAATTCCTCTGAGGTGTCGTTAGTTGCAGGTTAAGTGGAATTTGAAAAGCTCTGAATGTATTCAGTGAATTCACATATTTAGCTGAAGACATTTCATCGACCTTTTTGAAATGTAATCCTTTTTCCGTGACACTTTATGTCACGTTATAACCAAGAAACACGGTGATGTCGCCAGGATGCTGTGGGGTTAGCTTGACTATGAATGGAGCTACTTGTAGGGCAATCCTGGAAGAAAGCACATTAGATTTCAACTATTTCATAACGAGTTTGATTTCTGTTTCAAGCACAAGTATTCGAGTCTGCTGAAGAGTAGAGCTGACATCTGTTTCGAAATCTGCAGCTGCATTTGCAAGCTTCAGCTTGTCACTCATGCTGTGGCAGTTGTCTTGGCGACAGATAAAAATATTAATGCTGCTCACTTCCTCTGTGGTTAGCAAGGAACCAGAAAACAAACCCCTCCTCAATGTTGTCATGAGGTCGTTGTGAAAACAAGGCATGACATATCTGAGCAAAGACATCCTGAGCTGACAGGAAGTAAGACATTAATAGCCACCAGTAGCTGCTGCTCATTAAACCGTCCAAAACGTTGCAACACATGAAGCAGTGATGGATAACAATCGACAGATCGATATCCCCTTCAAATATCAGGGTTGATCATAGAATTGAGACATTTTAGAAGTAATCCACAAATTAAATTTGCAACTTATTTGTCAAAGCGAAGCACAAAAATGCTCAATGTCGGAGAACTGCAACCAATGAGATTATTCTACTGCAATAAAAGGAAGAAATTATTTTTAAAAATGTTATCAAGGTTTCCAGTAAATAGCCGCTACCTTCATATTGCTTTTGCTGTTTAGGTTTGAGTCTCTAATTGTGTCTCTCCTGGGATTTTTTGCACACGCGTCACGATGTCTCTTTAAAGGTTGATAAAATCCGCCAGGTGAATGGTTCGCTGGACTTCTGCTTTCACGAAAATGATGACAGAACGTAAGGTCACGTCTCTTCTGAAATCGAAACTCTCTGTTCCTCAAAACACTAAGGTTTGGCAAGAAAAAAGTACCCAATGGCTTCATAATATAATGTTTATCCAAAGGAATATTGTTGTTCAGTGGGGAAAGAAGCATTTAAAAATAGTAAGAAAAATGCTGATTGTTATACTTTGGTTTGATGTAGAAATGAAGACATAGTTAGAGCTGAAAAGTAAAAAATACAAGGGATAGAGAAGATATTTACCATCATATTTTCTTTTTATCATCTAATCTACACCATTTGACATCAAACAACAGAAATATGTCAGGGAGCAAAGAGAAGGCACTGAAAGTAGGACATTGTGGTTACTCATCAAACCGAGCACAGCGCCACCAATCCAAACCACCAGTTCCACTTTGATTATAAACTAGCTGACATTTAAGGATTCAAATTTATCAAACGAAAATTGATAAGTATGTGTTTAAGAGAGGATGATCATCATTTCCTTACTTCCCTCAGACCCCTGGCAGGATTTGCCCCACGAGAGCCAGACGTACGTCCGAGCCCTCCGTCTGTACCAACAGGAGAAAGGCTGCTATGAATCCTGGGAGAAGCTGCTGGGCACCGAAGAACAGGTCAGCAACTTTACCCCACAGCTTCCTGTCTGCCTGTGGGCTGTCGGCAGCGGGCCTCACGTACAGGGTGTGTGCAGGTGCTGGCCCGCCAGGTGATGGAGGAAGTGTTGTCATGGTTACAGAGCCAGCTTCAGTCTAAGGTGAAGGGCAAGAAGACTGAGCGGATCCGACAATGGCAGGCAGTAAGTTCTACTAACAAACAGTGTTTTGTGTGTTATTAGTCATTGTTTAAAATCAAGGCTATCGCCTTGGGCAGCGATTAGTCATTTCTGACTGGCCCTGACACGGTGATGTCAAGAACAATAATTTAAACAAAATAACAAAAACAAAAAAAAAACATGATAGTGCTGAAAGTTCTGGTCAGAAGTGTCTTGTTGTTCTGTCTATAATAAGGGATCCGACCACGTTTCTAAACACTGAAATGGCGATTCGAGGTGAAGTTGATTAATTTGAAGATATTCATTTATCAATTTTGTGCTAAATGCCAGCATGACTCACAGTGAAACGGCCCACAGCATGACGCAGCCACTGATATTGGCAAAAATTGGTGCAGTGTTTGCGGCCTCACTTTGACTCCACCAAATATTTTTCTTGTCATTGTGGCGAGGTAGCTCAATATTTATCTTACCTGATGGTAGTGCTTTTCTTTAGAGCAATTTTTACATACAGTAAGATTACTTTGTTGATTTAAACAGTTTGAACTCAACCTGTTTCTAAGAAAAGGTTGAGTTCTGACATTAAAATAATTCAATTATTCTAAAGCTTAAACAGCAGCTGACTCAATCCTGTCTCATTTTCCTATCAGTTACTTTTTTATTTTAAATTAAATGCTGTAAGAAATGATGTGAGCAACAGATCTATATCTGCAGTCTGATTTTTTTATTGCTTTTAATCACAAAAAAATGTTTGTGATCTGACGTCTTGGTTAGCGTGTGAGTAATTCACATTCAGCCACATAACCGAGAATAACTTGTGTAGCGAAACAAAACCCATTTTAAAAAAATCTTAATTTGATCTCCTGGCTTAAACCTGAAGACCGGGGTGACTTTTAAAGCTATGGCATCCTCTTCCGATTCTAAATAGATTATTGTCGTTTCTCAGAAAGTCGCAATGAGAAGCAAAAATCAGACCCTAAACTTAGAGGAGAGGTGTCTCATGCCCTGATTTAATATTAGTCTGTGTTTCTCTATATGTAGACGGTTCAGGCGACCTACACTCTGGTGCTGGAACAGCTGACTGCAGGTTTGGAGGCGCTGAGGGAGGAGTGTCGTCAGACTGCATCAGCCAGCTCGGCGCTCATCATGTCCAACCTGGACCAGATAATGACCTCTCAGGACTTCCTGGTGCAGAAAGTCAGAGGTAATACACCTCCATATTGACGTCAACTCAGGAAATACAACGACTTTGTAACCACACGCAAAATACGTGTCTGAACATGTTATCAACATGCTCCAATATATTCCAGAGTACATATGTGAGGAAGCAGAGAAAGTGTGCAGCGAGTCTGTGATGCCCTACATGCCCTCCATCATTGAAGAGCTAACTGAACACATCGGAGGAGGAATTCTGGGGATGCAGGACACGCTCCGAACCCAGATGAACTCCACTTCTTTCATTTCTTTCATTCTCTCAAATGGAAAAGGGGAGGACATACAAAAGGTGAATTCCTGCCTGAGTCGTCCACATTTAGTTTCTTGATGTGGTTTAACATGATTGTGTGTGTGTGTATGTGTTCTCCAGGTCTTGACCAGTCTCAGCTCCATCAGACTGGATGAAGACTACAGAAAAGTGGAGAACCTGAGCGAGAAACTGGAAAACTTAAAGCAGAGGTTTGGACTCGGCAGCGTTGAGAGGCTCGTTCACTCTGCACACCTGGAGATGGAGCAGGTGGGATGTTCGTCTTTGAGAGCAGCTGCAGCTGCAAAGTGACATGGACGAGGGGGCAAAAGTTGAAGGTCAGGAAAGAGATGCTCATTATATTTTGCACGCGTTTCTTGCAGCTACTGGACAGCGCCGTTTACACTTTGGGGCGTTTCTTCCGACCATCAACCAGACTGCAATCGTCTCAGGTTCCTGACAAGATGGAGAGAGCTAAAGAAAGAGTATTCAAGGTAAAAATGTTACCATGGAGTCATCCAGTGAATAATATAAGCAAATACTCAGGGTGAATACACTACAATTAAAAAAACATAAAAAAAAATACCTTGATTGAAATTAAAAAGACTACATATGCCTTGGGGAACAAAACAAAGTAAGGAGTCAGTCAGGTCGATGTGTAAAGTGAACAACTCCACTGCATTGGTGACCATCCAGGCCAAAAAGGTCAACTCAAACCAAGGTTTAGATTTCATGGGAAAATCATACTAGAAGTCTAAATATAAAAAGGCTTGATGTTTGAGCTTTATTAAAATGTAATGTGAGATCTATGTGAGAAACTGTGCATCCTGTTTGCACAGGACGGCATCTCAATCCTAAAAGAAAACTCCTTTCCTAACCCCACAGACATCACTGCTTACACTCTCACATTATCCACAGGGAGATAATACACAGCCTAGACTCTTTATCAATGCTGAGTGTAACTGTGAGATAAGATAAAAATATAGAGAAAAGAAAAAAAGATCCTGCACCATCACAGATCCTCTCCCATACTTAGAGGTGGGCAAGAGATGCTTATGTTTACCTTGTTGCTAAGAAGCTTAATTTTAGTCTCATCAAACCAAAGTACACACATCCATTTCTAGTTTGAGATTTAGCCGACTTCACAAATGTACATCTATGGTTGTCAGGGAAACCACAAGATGCTGTTTCTTGCTGCTGCGAGATTTGGACAGTTTTTTTTTTCATGCTACCATCTCAATGATTGTGAATGGTAACAAGATAAACACGGATCCTTGTCCCGTCTAATGGCCAGAAGCTAATTGCAATGGGCCCCTATGATATGTTAACCCCCCCCCCCAAACAACAGGAAGTAGATTTTTGTTTACAAGTTTATGACAGGAAGTCACAGACACTCCAATCAACTTAAAAAAACAACAACTATAGATTAGATTTGATTAAAGGCGACTATTTCCTAAGCAGATTGTGCAATTTGCTTAAAATGGGTTTTCACACGTTTGCCAACTTTTTGGGCAAATAAACACAATAAATATGAACAATTGTGAAATGTAGTAATCAAGTCAGTGTTCAGTCAGCGTGTTAAAGGTTATGTGTGTGTTTGAGCAGCAGCTGGACTACGACAGCAGAGTGGTGCAGAAGAGGCTGTATCGGGAATCTCTGCTGGAGATCGCTCTGCCTTCCCTCCTCAGCAAGATGGACAGCAAGTACAAAACAGTAAGTGAGACTCATCGCTGGCTGGTGGCCGCCTGCCTTTACCTCTCCCACTGCACTCAGTATAAATCTGATGTGTGGCTTTTGTTTGTACAGGAGCTCCAGCAGTTTGAGCAGTACATTTTCTCTGACTTCAGCAGTTTTATTCTGGTTCACAATGTCTACGATGACATTCTGAGAAACATCCTCCAAAGGGAGATAATCAGAGGTAAACACACACACACACACCTACTGCCCTTTGTGACACACCCTGTTCTCAGTACGCAGCCAATATAACAAATAAATTCAAACCCTTGGTTTGCTGTTCAGGAAGAGGCAGTGCCAAAGCGTAACATATCTTTCCTCCTGCAACATGTCATTACTCAAGGACCAGACGTGTCATTAAGGACACTTTGAGACACAATTGCACAGATATATAAGTATATAGTCCCTATTAAAATCTGTAACCAGTAGAATAAAGTTATTACTGTAAAGCAGGGGTTCCCATACCTCTCCATGCCGTGACTCTCCAAACTGGATTAACTTCTGGCTGCGGATCCCTTTTGCAATCTCACAGAGAACTCTACAAAATATGTAAAGAAACATAAACTTTTCGAATGTTTTTTTCCTCACTTTTATTTCCTATTCGATAATTATTACATTCATTTATCAATCAGTCAATCCAGTTTATTTATGTAGCACATTTCAGCAACAGGCCAGTTCAAAGTGCTTTATGTCAGAGCATAAACAATACTTCATGCCTTCTGGTTTTGATTGGCCTGGAGTACTTAGAAGTTTTTTTTTCCAGCATGAAAAAAACTTGCAAGTTTTTTTTAAATTTTTTTATGTTTTTAATTAAAAAACTAAATCTAGTGCTTCCTGTGCAAATAATATTTCAGAAAATTATTTTAACTTATTTGTCAATAATTGAAAAACATTAGATTTTTTAAAAGTTATGGTAAGAATATTTGATAAAAGAAATTTGTGATTTTTTTTTTTTTGATATTCCCTCCTGCTTTCTGAAGACCCCATGCAGCCCTCTGGTCACCCCTCACTTTGAAAAACACTAGATTAAAGGACATGATGACGTGTTTGACGTAATCAGTCTTCGACCATAAGCAGCTAATTACCAGGATAAAAGACTATCTGACCTCAAGCTAAAGACAATCTTGTCGAAGTGAAAAGTGTTCATAAAAAGTCATATTCCTGGGAGTCAGGGTGCAACTTCTGTTTTACAAATATGCTCTTTTGGACTTTATATGATTTAAATGCCTTTTGTTTTTATAGCACTCCAGGATGCTGCTCTTAAGAAGAGTGCTAATCACCTGCTGGACACGTCAGAGTTAGCCATTAGTCAGTACAGCCTGCTGGCACAAACGCCTCCTCGCTCTGCTCCTGACAGCCCAGCAGTTCAGTCTCGACGCTCCTCAGAGGAGGAGCAAAGTGCCGATGAAGAAACCGCTCCTGTGGAGGAAGAGCAGGACAAAACGCTTGACGTTTGCCCTGAGAGCGATGCAGAACTTAAGGACGACACCAAACGCGAGCCCAGTCCTGCTCGGTCTGCTGATCCGAGCGCTTTTCTTCCGTCTCCTGTGATTGTTGTGACGCAGCAGTTTGAGGAACATGAGAGCAACGAGGGTCGGAGCGCGATGGAAACCAAAGAAGAGGATAAAAGCGAGGCAGTATCCAAAGCAACAGACACAACGGCAGTCGAGT
Source organism: Alfaro cultratus (assembly GCA_903066825.1). Taxonomy (NCBI): domain Eukaryota; kingdom Metazoa; phylum Chordata; class Actinopteri; order Cyprinodontiformes; family Poeciliidae; genus Alfaro; species Alfaro cultratus. Next base: position 10,719 of record CAEFZX010007116.1, read on the forward strand.
CTTCTGGCGTGGATGGAGCCGAAGCTCAAGAAGTTGATGCAGCTGCTTCAGGATCCGCCGTCCAGGAGTCGCCTGATCCAGCTCCGCTTGTCCTGATTCAGACAACAGGTGATGCACAAACTGAATCTACTCCAAGTGCTGAATCGACGCAAGTAACACCTGAACTCTTGACCTCAGCCCAAACTCCACATCAGGCATCAGAGACCTCCTCTGTCCAGCCGCCCGGCACAGAGGGTCCTGCAAAACTCAGCCTGGGGTCACTAAGTGAAGCGATTGCTCCGTGCTCCATGGAGCCTGTGGTCCAGCAGACCACCGACAGGGCGGTGTACCTGACGGGCCAAATCAAGGACAACTGGGAGGCTGAGAGAGCAAAAGAGGAGAAATGGAGAGAAGCGTCAGAGAATGACGAAAATGAGACCGGAGTTGAAGAGCAAGATGGAGGACAACGAGAAGGTGCAGCGCCAACAGGAGGTGATTCTAGCAGCGCCGCTGTCTCAACAACACAGCAGCTGACGGAGAAGCAAGAAATTCTGGATGACGATCAGGCGGACGGCGAGAGCCCAGTAGAAGCTGAGGCGGAGGAAGCGGACCACGCCGAAGAAAAGCAAACCCAAGAGAAGGAGGGCGATGTCCAAAGTTCAGAGTTGGATTCTGACCCGTTGGACAGCGTGTCCATCATCAGAGATCTGGTGATGGAGATAATCAAAGTGGAGACGATCATCAGCCCCTGTGAAAGCAGCAGCCCGCCCCTCACATAAACCTCAGATTAACGTCCACAAAGTGTCAAAAAACAAACAGTAGATGAATTAACATTAAAAGAAAAAACAAATTACAACAGTACACTTATTTGTAAATGATGCATAGAGCAGAGGTTAAATAGGTCAAGTCATGCTTGTTTGTTCACAATTTATTCAAGAAAATTTGGAGGATTAACATTTTTTTTTTTAAATTTAATTTAATTCTGATGTTTTGTTTATATTATGTTCTGTTTTTATACTGATCAAGTTGCCAAATAAAACATGCTTAAATAGCTTTCTTCTTCCTCTTTTTTTGTTTATTTTTATTCTGAGTAGTAGCTGAAATCACACATTCATTTTAACAACAGTAAACAACAGAGCAGTCAGAGGCGTGAGATGCATGTGAGGTTTGGGTTTGTACATATCAGTTGTCAGGAAGGTAATTCAGCAAAACAATTGAACTTTTTTGATTTTATTTTTGAATTTGCTTTTGGACTAATTCCATGACATACAGATTCTTTCAGGATTGCCCAGTTCCTATCAACTCTAGTTAGCTTCCCAGTACCACACAGCATGATGCTGCCTCCACCATGTTTCATACTGGGGATAGTGTATTCAGGTGGCATTCAGTTTTTCATGATGCTGGGTTTTTTTCTAGTGATCTCTAAAAAACACTCTGACTTCAGAGAACGGCTGGATTTAAATTGAGATTAAATTACACACAAGTAGAATCTATTTACAGATTTCTAGAGGCAAGTGATTGCTCTGGATTGCTTTATTTAGGGATACCAGAACGCAGGGAGTTGAATACAAATGCCTGCCATACACACAAGCAAAAAAATATCCTTCTGCTTCCAATTTATGCCCCACTTTTTCTTATTCTGCCACATAAAATCCCAATAAAATGAGGCAAGGTTTTTGGATCATTTTTCAATCATGATCAAAGCAAAAACGATCAAATACTAAGGAGACCAAACAGTTTGCAGGTGATATGCATCACATCTTTCTTTGTCAGTTTTATTAAGGAACCAGTTGGGAGACAGTAATAGTGACAGACAGTATATCTACTTCACCAATTGTTCAGTAGCCACAAAGAAAGCGAGTATAAAAACCAAACAACAATTCACATTCTTAAAAAAGCAAAAACATGCATTGAATTCAAACTATATGTGCAAAAATATGCCTAAAGGAGCTTTTGACAGTGTTTTGTTTCAGACCGTCCTTATGGCATACTTACTGGGCTCGCTTCCTCTCAGGGATGCTGCACCGCAGTGTTTATAGTGATGGATGCAGCATCAGCTAACTAGCATGATTTCATTAATGCACCATTGAACACCAACATGTCCCGCCTCCTCTGCAGATACAAGGATGTCATTTCTGTGTAGTGAAAAGTCAATACTGCTGTGGTTTGAGGTATGCTTACAGACCAAAGCCGTGCACTGGCAGAAGCAGCATTTTAGGATTTTCAGTTTCACAGTTTTCATCTAACTGCAGCTGATATTCCACTGAAATTCTTAGATATGCAACTAAAACGGAGTCTGTGTCAAATATATCTTACAGCTGTTGAATATTAGTCTGTAATACTTTTTGTTTCCAGAAATTTCAAGTGACAGCCTTCATTCACTTTTGTGAAATGTAACACGTATCTGCATGTGATGTAAATGAGTCAGGGGAAGTTGAGTTATTTTACTTTAAAAGTACAAAAAAAAAAAAAAAAAATTAATCTTTTGCATCAGCACAGCAGGGAAATTTGACATTTTTTGTTTCATTTTTTGTTTCATTTTTGTTTTCAGTTTCTGTTGTTTATAAACTTTTAAAAACTAAAGTTCCTGAACGCGGTTTTAAGAGTTACCGTCAAATATGTGGATACGTCAGTGCTTATAAGACAACTTTGATTTTGGGCGGTAGAGGAGCCAAATCGACGTTAAATCCAAAAAGTTAGGTTTTTTTCCCCTCTATTTTCAGTAGCTTTCAAGTGCCAATAAATACCATTACATAGCTAAAAACATGCAAACCTGAAATGTGTCCTTTCATTGTCTGTTAAATATTTGCTAAGACAATCAGACAGAGGAAGATATTTTTATAAATAAAAAAAGCTAATAAAAAAAGGTGAACGTATAAAAAGCAGAATTAGACTTAATGTTTTAGTCCTTACCCTACAGTAGATGATGCCAGTTTCTAAATAGCTACAAGACGTTCGGTCATGACAACACGGATTGAAGCAGTGAAGAGATGAGCATGCAGGACGGTTAGGAATGAGTGAGTTTATGAGTACAGATAGAACGGCTGTTCATCCGGTCTGAAACCGTACGCCGTGGCTGGTCGTCCTGTCAATGAGCCGGCCTGGTCAAAGACATCACTGGCGTCTCTGAAGCAGAAAGACAAACGACAAGGAGCTTTAGTTTTAATAAGAAAGAACTATGTGAAATAGGATGAGCAGATGAATGAGCTCGTCCTGTTTATTTAGGTTAAAGTAAACAGATTTCGAATGAAGCCCAAAATGATTCAGTTTTGAACTTTAAAGCCCATTAGGAAACTGGAACCTACTTTTGTAATAATTAGAGCCTTGAGTAGAATGATCTTTATTTGAAAAATCCAAAAATCAACAAACATGCTAACATTGGCATGTTTGTTGATTTTTGGAGCGGGGTCCTGCAGTGACACTAGACATACTATGACAAGTTTCTCTGTCGTCCAGCCAATAATGACTGAAGCTATGCAATGTAAACTTATATTGACGACCTCACCCTGTGCCAACTCGTCTATTCGGCAAAAATCGCTCCAAACTCCAATCCAAAGTTGGCAACTCTGAATTTTATCATTGCAGTGGAGTACACTGCTCTCCACTCACTGATATGAAAAACACCAATAATTAAAACAGCGAGCATATTGACCATGTTCTGCTCTGACTGTTCGTGTTTGTAAGATGGCAGAGAGCGCCCCCTCCTGGTGATTTCCAACTCACACAGCATGGTGTGAGTCTCCATTCTGAGGCTGCAGGTCGCTGAAGAAATCTGGGCTAACTGAGCCGTCTCCTGGAGTTATTCCATCTGGAAAAGTTCGACAGGAGCAAAACCGATTCAGTCAAGCTGCAGGTTGTGTCGGTTTACTGCAGAGTATCTTATTCGACATGCGTTACTCTCTGTTAAGCGCATACCTGCGCTGTAGAACAGATCCGTCCTGTCGTTGTCGTTATCGTAGAGGTACGGTTCGGCCTCGTCGACCTGGCGACTCTCGACCATCTCCAGCCACTGGTTGTTGTGGAAACGAAATTTCTCTGATTGGATCTTATGCCCCCACTCCGCGTCATACTCCTGGTGGATGAAGAAAAAATATGAAATAAAGATCGACATAGCGGATTTTATTCTTTATTTAAAAATGTACACGTAAACATGGGTCAGATTTCCTAACTAAGATATTTCCCTGGGCCAGACATCGTCTTTGGCCGATAAAAGGCACTTCTACCAAATGGAGACCAGATGTGGCCTGCAGGTGGCCATCTGAAGAGGTCTGACTTACAGCAACGATGTCGAGAGTGTTGTCACACACTTTCCTAATCTCTGCGTTCTTGTCATGCATCAGATCAATCAGGTAAGCTGGAGCCTCTACGGGAAAGGTTAAAGAAAAACAACAAAGGTCTGCATCTTCTCAAATAATAATAATAATAATTTAAAAAAAAACATCAAAGCATTTCGGTTTGTTGTCGATAATTATCATTAGGATACGAGTGTCTTTAATGATGACGTCTCGAGTCGCTTGGTGAAACACCATCTGGTAGAAGACGTACACGATCTGACACACAAACTCATCGTCCTCCTGGCGTGCTGCGCAAAAAACACATGATCTTAAGAGTCAGTGGCATATTTTTGTAATGTAAAAAAAAAAAAACTACAATAAAAGTAAACCAGAACAACCTAGTTGCATAGGTAAATTTACACTTTACTTAATTAGCTGAAAAATATAGATTTCTTGGATTCCTCTTGTCATCAGTTACAGTGAATCTGATTAACATGAAACAAAGTTCAACCATCCTAATTTGATTTTTTCTTCAATTAAAGCCACAGTTTGCAGAATCCAAAACGTTCTCACTATTAACAGCCATCATTGTGAAGAAGAGAACAAAGTGATGTAAAACAAAACGCTGCTCCTCCAAAGAGAATTGTATAAGGTGTAAAAACCTTTGATTGATGATCGTTAACTATTCAGTGTATATTCCATGTGTATGTATTTACCATTGAGAAGCTCAATAAGGGCAGGGATGATGCCTGATTTGGCCAACATGACAGCGCAGGCGTCATCTATGGAAACCGTTCCGATCATTATGACCACCTCCAGGATGAGGTCGTCCTCTGCCGAACCTGAAACACAAAGTAATGTTAGCATGGGAGGGTCTCGACTCAATACAAAATCAATTCATAAAGTAAAATGGAAAAATTTTACTTAATAAACATATATTTTTAATCCAGTAATTTGATAAAAAAAAAAAAATGTAACTAATGTCTCATGCAGATCGGTTACATGCAAAGAGATATTTAGTTTTTATGATCCCAAAAATTCAGTTTTGGAGACAATTCTAAAAAAAAGATGTTTTTTAATGTTTAAATAATATATTATGACCTGCACTATTATAGGTAAACCTGTTAACTTGACTAGCAGAATGTTCACAAAGAGCTACAAAAGGCCATTTCTAAACAGGCTTGTAGTTCGCATAATGCTGGATGTAAGCATTTTAGTGGAAGGTTAGCTGGAAGGAAAAAGTGTGCACAAGCAACAGCAACAACTGTAGCCTTCGAAGGATTGTGTTCAAGAGTTGGAAGAAAATTTACAAGCTAGACTGAAGCTTCAGTCAATGCTTTCTTGCAGTTACACATTTCCATCAATAGAAATAAAACAATAACAACAGCGGCTGGGAGCAACTCCTGAATCTATTTAGTACCTGGTTTAAGTTTGTCCTTGAGAAAAGGCACCAAGTTATACTCCTTCAGCACCAACTCCCAGTCGAGGTCAGGGATAGTCAGGTTGGCCAGCGTGCCCAGACACTCCAGCACCCACTCCTCCTCTTCTTCGGTACGAATCTCTGCCGCCAGGTCGCCAACGTAATCCTGAAAAAGGAGAACATCCCAACTCAAGAAGGTCCTTCACAAAAAGATTAATGCCATCCGCCGTGAGAAGTGACGTTTTTTTTTTTCTCACAACGTCCGCCAAAACTTACAATGAACAGCGGCTTGGTTGGGCCGTCATGCTGGGAGATGTTTCTGATCATCTTCATCAGAAGGCAGTCTTTTGTTTTCAGAGCTCTCTTCATTAACATCTTCAGCCCGTTTCCTTCAAAACGCAGCACAAAACTGGTCTGAATGGGCCTCTCCTCCGATAGATAAAAGACGAAACGCTCCTGCTAAACGTGACTTACCTTCACACATGAGCTGTGCGTTCCTTTTGTTGGCAGCCAAGTTGATGCAGATAGAGATGAGCTCCGCCTCTATTTCCTCTCCGCCGTGGTCGTACATCATCTGCATCAGCTACATCCGGACACGCACACACAGAAATTGAGCTCATTCATTGGAGAGAGAGTCCGTCAATTTAAAGGTAAACAGAGGCCACTGTACCTGAGGTATGCAGTCGGTGTAAACAAACATGCCTTTGAAGCGGTCGTCCATGCTGATGTGGTACAGGACGCGCATCACCACCTGCCGATTGCTCTCATCACCTGCGTGACGAAGGGACACGGTTTGGACTCTGAACGCAGCTCACCGGACTGCGGACGGCTGCGATCGAGTCGGTCGTTACCCAACAGCGACGTCAGTTTAGGCAAGAGCCCGACTTCCACCATCTTGGCTCTGAGTCCCGAGTCAAAAGAGAGGTTGAGCAGCAAGCGGAGAGTCAGGTTTAGCAAATCCTCGTGCTCACAGGGAACCAGACGCGCCAGGCGCTCAACAGTGTCGAGCTCAGCCTGCAAAAATAAACGCAAGCAGTTTAGCTCTACTGTATTCGAATCCTGCAGATATGTTTTACAAATATGGTGTAAAAATGGTCCGAAATACATAGGAATGTAAAACCAAATCAATCACAAAAACGCATTTCAAGCGGGCACCATTGGAAAATTCATGTTTAAGTGTGACGCGCAAACTGCAATGTGTAATCTTTATAAACCGACAAAGCAGTAGGGGTGAGCAATATGGACTTCAAATGTTATTGTGTTATTTAAAAATCATGATAAAAAACAATTTATTATTTCATTTTCAGGTAATTGTATGGTTGTGACAGAATGACGCAGCATGCATAGTGCCACAAACACAAATAGTGTTCTTGAAAAACATTCTAATTTGAAACAGGCTTCTTCAAGACACAACTTACTTAAAGGTAAAAGGTAATTTTATTTATTTAGCACATTTTCAGCAACAAGGCAATACAAAGGGCTTTACAGAAATTAATAGGAAATGCAAACAAAATAACAAACCAAAAGAAAGAGCAAGAGAAGAAAAAGCTAATAATGTTGATCCAAAGTAAGTAAACTAGATATTCCTATTTAGGATTGGTAGGTAAGTTTAAGTAACTAAGTATCCTCTGGTCTAATTCCTTTTCTGGGTTCGGAGAATAGGAGTCTAAAATTGCTAAGGTAGTTTTTCTGCGATCCAAGTTCTAATCCCTGTTCTGTGTGGCTAAATAAGTGTAAGTAAGTTAGTATCCTCTGGACGTCTGGGATACTGGATAAGTATAAGTATTCTCCGGACTTTCTAAATGTGCTCTAAATTAAATGACAGAGGTGTGATTAGTCTCACTAAACTGCATTCAAATGTGTTTTGGAATTTACTGATATTGTTTGATGCTCTTGTGGTACAAATAGTGGAGAAAATAGTAAAAAAAAATAACATTTTGAATAATATTGTCAGTTTTGTTTTTTATTTAACATTATTAACTGAAACTTAAGACAATAATAAATCAAAATTTGCATCCAGATAAGAAATTCCTAACGATAAACGACACAATAAATGTTCGTGCCTAAGTTTAAGGTTGCAAATCTGCATCGTTTCATGAACAGGATGGATCTATTCTACGGTGCAGGTCCGGGCTCACCATGTCATTCTTGTTCTCCAGGAAGATGGACAGCTTTTTCAGAAACGAAACCACCAGCACCAAAAGCTCCTCGTCGTCACGCTCGAGAACTCGAACCAGCAGCCCCACGATGTTTTTATTCCTCATCTTCAGCTCCGTCCTTGTGTCTTCAGCGAGATTCAGCAGGAGGTAGAGAGATACTGGCAGGCGGAGGGGAAGAAGAAAATGAGCAAGGGAAAAAAAACCCCCCCAAAAAAACTGGCCAAATGCTAATGAATGCGATAGCTTCCTTTTGTATCAATTTTAAGCTATTCATACTGTGAACCTTTCTATAGTTTGTCACTTTAAAATGATGAATAGTTATGTATTTAATAGGAATTTCATGTGGCAGGTCAACACAAACAGTGCATACTTACAAAGGGAATGTAAAATACTGGTTTTCAAACTTTTTTTTCAAACAAAAATGCTACAAAAGAAGCGTCCATTTCCTGCAATTGCAGCTGGAAGTCTTTTGAGGCAAGTCTCTGCCAGGTTTGCTAATGTAAATTCAGATTTTTATTTGCTTATGCTTTTTGTTTTTAATGCTTTAAAAAATATATATCTTTTTTTTTTTTTTTTTTTGCAGTTGTACCCAAACTTGTGTTGCTCTGTCACATAAAATTGCAGTAAAATTGAAGTTTGTGGCTGGAACAAAGCAAAATTTGAAATAAAAAAAACAACAAAACTATGAAGATTTTTGAAAGGCGCTGTACATCAACACACTTCTCACATCAAAAGTAAAGAAAGCGGTGATCTTAATGATTTTATTTAACCTCTGAGAAGCTGCTCCTGCTTAGCCAGAAGGCCTTGGTATTTCCTCAGAGCTTTGTCCTGGTCTCTTCTTAGAGAGCCATTTTCTGGTGCTGACTCACGTAAAAAAGCCACATTAAGGAAAAAAAAAGTGTCATGTAAGCCATACGGACAACACAAGAGAGGATACAGACAGCTCAAACTGTAGAGATAGATGATAGGGTTTGAAAAATAAAGGATATAAGCCTTGCTTTTCTTGCGCAGCTCCTCGCGCCACACGTCGTACCTCTTCAGCTCATGTTCCACCACGCTCATGCACAACGCCCCGACTTTATAGTGACTCACCACGGCATGAAACTGAGAGAAACTGCAGCACGAGATGCAATGAGGTCAAACAGTGATGTCGGACATAATCAAGGAAAATGTCTAAGCTTGCGTTTAGAGGTTACCTGGAGAAGCAGAAGAAGATGTAAATGATGATGGTTGCCAAGTCGACGCTCTGCTTCCAGTCCTCCCTCAGAACTCGGGCCAGAGCACCCAGAGCAGCTTCTGTGGTGACACCAGGCCATGTTCATGCTAAACAACCTCATGTTTTCTACCACAAAAAAACAAAAACTAAAAAAGGGGCAGCACCTGCAGCACAATTATGGAAACTTCCAGTAAGAAAAAAAATTATATTTTAAATTTGGGACTTAACTTCATCACATTTATTCAGCTTGGAAAGAAAAATATTGTTTTTAATAAAAGCATGGGTGTAACAATTATTAGCATCCTTAATAATTTCTCTAAAATAAACGCAAAAGAAAGATGTTCATAATTTGTTATTAACTTCATCGTTTGATCAGAGTGATTAGAAACATTTAATCAGTAATCAACATTTTCCTGTTTTCTTGTGGTATTAATATGACGCAGCGGCCCATTTCCCTTAGCAACTCAACATGGGAAAGTCAAGAGAAAATATCATTCAAGAAAACGGCAGCTTGAATAAACCAACCCAAATCAACAGGCATTTATAGTAAGTCTGACTCGAACTGTGAGCAAGATGGTACGGGAGGAAGGGGAAAAACACCCCCAAAAAACTAAAAATAACTGAAGCTAAAGGGGGCATCCTCGGGTAGCCATGTCTCCATAGCAACGGTTTGGCAGAATGATAATGTACCGTTGTGTAACAGCTCCTCCAGGTTGTCGGGGTTGCGGGCAAGCTGCAAAATCAGAGCGGAGCCTCTGATCTTCTCTGGGATGCCTTCATAGAGCAGCTCAACATACTCTTCTATTCTGGCTATAGTGGCTTCCTCGTTTAACTAGACACAAATAATAAAAGAAGAGAAACCGACAGACTTAGAACGTTTTATAACAAAACATTAAAATTTCTAGCAGCACTGCTGCATTTAGTAAACGTTAATGTTGTTACACCTCCATTCCTTCAAACGGTGTCAGGTCTTTGGGCTTCACTGCTCTTTTCTCTTTCTTCTCCGCTGATGAGGGGGACAAAAATGTGAGAACCAAACTATATCTAACGACAGTGTCATTCAGTGCAACACTGAAACAGATGCATAAATTCATCCCCAGAGCAGGGGGAGAGTAGTAGTGTCCCTCTCACCTTTCCCCTCCAGTGGGGAGAATTTCCTGTTCTGCAGGTAGTAGAGCAGCTGCTCCACCTGGGGCAAACGGGAGACGGGGATGAGCTTACACTCCTCCACCACTTTCCTGGCCAAAGCTGCCACATCTGTAGTGGGAGAGAGGCTTTTCACACGGATACTGGAAGGGAAAAGAGGAGAAAGTGGAAATTGGCAGAGAAAAGACTGAAGTAAACACTTATGTAAAGAATCTATTGATCTTATTGGCCTATGCTGATTTTCCAGTTTTCTTTAAGCTCGGACCAGCCAAGTCAATTATTTGAATTTCTTTCTTAGACCGCAACCCACTTCCTCCATTATTATTATTATTATAATAAGAATTTTCTTTGGAGGAATTAAAATGGCCAAATGACAACCGGTATGTGTGAAATTCAACAATTAAATGTTGTGTGAAGTGTGAGCAAAAATGAGAAAATGCCCTGCAAGATCCTTGCTGATCATTTTCAATTTTCGATTGAATACAACTCACAACACCAAATAAGACAGCACTTACATTTTCTGTCCCTCCTTGCGTTCCCCCAGCATCGGACCTCCGTCTTCTCCCAGAATGGACGCTTCCACCTCATAGTGGACCACCAGGGCCTTCTCTGTTGGGTGGACATCCAAACTGCCTGCAGTCACTTTACTATGGGTGACAATGAACAAACAACTCACGTTTTAAACATTGTGAAGTCAGTTTACAGACATAAGATATTAAACTTGGAATTAAACAGAACAGTTAGTTTACGTTATGATAAGCTTGCCAGGTGTAAAGAAAGCAACAATGAGATTTATTTATAGCATTTTTTGTGTATTTCAGGCAACAGAGTTGATCGCTCTGTTGCCGTGCAGCAACAAGATCCAGGGTTTGGATCTTGGCCTGCCATCTTTCGGCATTGATTCCATGTTTTCTTCATGCAGCTTCCTCCCACAAATCATTATTGTTAGGTTAGTTGGCCTCTCTAAATTGCCCCAAGGTGTGAGTGTGTGGTTGTAGGTTGTGTTTCTCTGTACGTCTCCCAATGACCACTGGAGATATTGACACCAGTTTGTTTTTGATTCAAAGGAGGCTTCAATGAAATATTATTTCAGTGCACATTTATACAATCATGCCAGTCCAGGTCGTTTAATTAGTCTGTACAACAGATTTACTTTTCAGTTAAACAAAATCCAATAAATGCCACTTCATTTACTGTGGGAAAATTTCACTAATGTTTAATAAGGGTCCCATAACATGTTTTCACGTGGGGCATGAAATCATTTCAGATTCATTTTAGTCTTGCAGTTATTACTTTAACAGAAAGATACACATTTCAAAAAATACTATAACACACCTAAAATATTCATCTTCGTATGACACCAGTAGACACAAAAACTCCCCAATGTAAGTGGCAAAGTTTGAGTCAGATAAATTAATCCATTCCCTTCGCACTTTAATTAACAATTTGTGATGATGAACTCTATTGAAGATTTTGGATGTGTCCACTAATCACATGAAAATCTGCTTTTTTCCCAGTCTTAAGTGTTTACTTCTATATCATGTTCTCTAAGTGGTGCAGTTGGTAGCACTGTTGCCTTGCAGCAAGAAGGTCCAGGGTTCGATTCCCGGCCCGGGGTCTTTCTGCACAGAGTTTGCATGTTCTCCCTGTGCAGTCGTGGGTTCTCTCCGGGTACTCCGGCTTCCTCCCACAGTCCAAAAAACATGACTGTCAGGTTAATTGGTCTCTCTAAATTCTCCCTAGGTGTGAGTGTGTGTGCATGGTTGTTTGTCTCTTTGTTGCCCTGCGAAAGACTGGCGACAAGGGTGTAAAGAAAATGGATGGATGTTCTCTAAGAATCTGTTTTATTTTTATCAGTCAGGGAGATACACCCAGGCAGTAGCAGCAGCATACAATGGACGGATGGCTAAATGACAAAACATCCGAGCTATATATTAACAATTAGCTTAACTCGGTGCATTAATTAATTATGACGTTAGCACACATAGACACAATTTGTCATTAGCTTTCCAGTTAGCCGTTTTTCCACTGAAGCTTTTAGCTAGCTTAGCTTTGACCCAGATTTAATTGACCAGTCATTTCCTCAATTTCAGACCGGTTTACAAACTGTTATTAAAACGGAATTACACGATATCACTGGATAGTATTTTCAGAAGGCTTTTACAGAGCTGGTGTTTATATTGTGGATTATATAAAGCCGATCTAATTGAACTAATTAGAAGGGAAAAGCTCATGTTTTACATGGGCTGACCAGCAGCAATAGCACAGACGAGGTGTGGAAACAGAACTCATACTTGGTAAAACATATTTCAAGCACGTCCCTGAAGAGATGGATTTAATGTTTGCCGAATGACAACAGTAATTAAATTACAACAGCTGTCCGTAAAATGCACGGAAACGTAACCAAGCAGACAACGAAGCAAAACTAAGAAGAAAAAAACCTTCACACAAAACTAGGTACACTTCATCGATAATTACAGATGCTATATCTTCGAAGAAAATAGCTTATCGATCACATTGTGTTGACATAAAACAAACAAACGATTAAAATCAGTCAGTTTTGGGTTCTACTGCTACTTACCGTTTGAGGTACCGCGCGTCATCCTGCATTTTCTCCCACTTTATGGTTTTAAGTTTTTAATTATTGTAATAGTTTGATCACATCTGAGATATTCAATAAATCACGACTGCATCAATCCGACGGCTGCCCACTGGTACCGCTGTCAACAGAGAAAATACCTTCGTCTTCTTCTGTTTGAATTGGACGTTGAAGAAACGATACTGCCACCTACTGCGGAGGAGGCGGCACTGCAGGAGCGCTGAATAAAGTATAGGAATGAAACAACTCAGTCATTTATCTTAAAATGCTAACTTGCAGTTAATAAATAGGGTTAAATAAACGTTTAACGTATTTTCTTGTGTTTTATCTTTTATATCTTTTATCTTCTTGAAAGTGACAAATATCACAGTTATTTCTTGCTCGAATCTGTAGTCACAACTAGGAAGAGAAACAACCACACAGGCAAAAAGAAGTGAAAATCTTTTTATTGTAGTATAATGATAGGATTTATTCCTCACACCCTCAAGTTTACATCTAGCTGCTTCTAAATTCAGTCAGATTTTGCAGGGTGCTGCTGGATATTTACTATTGTGTGTTTAATATATTTATACTTTATTCCTCAGCTCTGATTTTCTTCCCCTCTACACTCCTGTATTCTCCTCTTCTTGTTTATTCTCTTTCTCAGGTTTCCGTTCCACCTGCTTCCCTTCTTCTGCTTTAACAGGATTTACTATTTTTTCCCCTCCTTTACTCCACTTCCCCCGCATCATCTTCATCATCAGCACACGCGCTGAACTCCTTTTCAGGTAGGAGGCCGTATTCATTGAGAAATCCTTCCACGTCTGTCGCAAAGAACTCCTCATTGAAGTGTTTGGTGATGGCCAAGAAATTTCCCAGTAATTCACCCGCCTTGTAAACCAGCAGAGTGGGAAGAACCTGGATACACAATCAAGAATATGCGAAGTGGGTTAACAGATTTAAATATTTATGGTTTATCAACACATCATAGTTTGTAGGTGAGAGAATTGTAATTGTAAAGTGAAAATGGATGGATTATTTTCAACATTTTCTACCAATAATAACTTGAACAGTATGGCACACATTTATATTCAGGTCACTTTTAACATGATACTCCTACATTTCAGATTTATCTTAATAATCTCAAAATTACTGCAGATATTCTAGTAAAGGCCTGAAACTAAAATAAAATGTTTTGGTCAACATACAAAAGCACTATATGTGGTAGAAAAACAAATACTACACATTACAGTGAACACACCATCAGCAGGACAACAACCCTAAACATATACTAAAAACTACAAATGAATGATTTACATCAAATCATACTGATGCACTAGAATGGCCCAGTCAAAGTCCAGATCTTACTCCAGTTGATGGAATTGATGTTTACAGATGCTTTCTATCCAATCTCAATGAGTACAAGATGCTTTAGAAATAGAAACAGGTAGAATTTTCAATCTGTAGATGTGAAAGGTAGTAGAGACATAGCCCAAAAGATCTGTATACAAATCTCTGTTTTGATTTTTAAATGTAAAGCATGATTCCACTTTACAAACACGGCAAATAATCTCAGAAAATCCCAAATAAACTACATTGAAGTTTGCTGTAACTTGGACAAAATTGAAAAATGTCAAGAGGGACAGATTTGGACTAGTTTTAGCTAATGCTACTTTCCATTTGGACTTTATTTTAGCAATCCAAGCTATTCTTCTTGGTATTATTTGTTGTTTTTTTAATCAGTGCACTGACCTCAGAAGAGAAGCGTTCTGCGGCACCTGTTGCCACGGCGTCGATGCGACAGAACTTGACAGTGGGGTACTCGGAAGACAGACAGTCCAGACAGGAGTTCATCTGCTCACAGCCTGCCAAGCGACACGCAACCGTGTGTGGTTGGATTTCATAGACGCTATGCTGATAAAGCAAACTGTGTTCTAATGAGCTTCATGAAAACACTAACCTTTGACACCGTGCTGGTAGATGTGGACCACAACCAGGGTCAAACGGTGCTCCTTCTCTATCACCTCCAGGAAGGCTTCTCCACTCTCCAGCTCATGGACACATTCAAACTTCGGACCAAAGCTGAGGCGCTCGTGCATTTCCTGCATGCACTGTTTCCTGTAGCGCTTCAGGCCACGCTCATCCTCCTCTTGGATCAGCTCGTACTCCTGCGCACTCATCTGAAGATGAAGACATATATCATTTGCAACGTAATTCATTCGATGTGAGCATTTGAGGCTCAGTGGAATACCTTTCTGTTCTGTCTCTCCTTGTCATCGTCTCGAGGATTAGACATCTGCCTCAGCAGCTCCCGCTTTTTTTGAGGGACAGTCTGATCCACACTGTCCAGTTTGTATCTCCGCCAGTCATTGATTACACCTTTTGGGCCTGGAGGCACGCAAACACATGGATCCACAAACATAATTTCAAACGGACAAGAAAAACCTAAAATATTTTCACTTCTTAAGATATGCGCAGACTTTAATTTGGAGTTCAAATTTCAAAGCTTATTTCAAAGCTCATTCAGAGGGAACAACAGCCTGTATCAAAGTGGGAAGTGTGAATAGATGTACAAAAAGCTACCGCAAAATTCAAGCATTAATGGAGTTATTTTTTCATGCATAGCTGCGCAGGTCTTTAGTACTTATCTGATATTTCTCTGACCTGTGTGATTTGCAGGTAACTCTTCTTCTTCTTCCTGGAGAGATGACATCCTTCAAGTGGCCTGCAATGAACACAACAAATAATGTGGATTAAAAACCTGGTGGTCCGTACTACATGCTAACCACTTCACAAAGACTAAACACAAACACAAGCAACAAAATATAAATAAGACTATTTTTTTTGTCAATGTATTAATTATTGAAACAGATTTTTATTGTATTTTCCCATCTTTGATTCCTTTTTTTCTTAATTTATGCATAATCAGCATAATGTTCCACTTCAGCTGAGTAATTCATCGCTTACTTGGGCCTGCTTAAATTTGCAAAATAGAAACTGGGCTTGATGATTAATCCTGTTATGAAATTGTGTTATTTTCTATCTACGTTTAGTGCTATGATAATTCATATTTAATGTTTTTAATCAAATGTCCACCAGTATGTCTATGCAAATCAAGCAATAACATAAAGTAAAATAAAGTTACGGTTAGTAGCCCTAAACCTAACCCTAACCTTAACCCTATAATAAAGTAAAGCTAACAATCAACCTTGAAAATATACAGTATTTCTTCTGTCAGAGTGTGTATGATGCACAAACCAATGCAATCAGACATCCTGTTGTCACAAGCAGTTACCATGAACCAGGCTGAGGTATGCTTATGAGATTAGACTGAGATTACCAGTATGACATGCACACATTCTGAGGACATCTGCTTATGCATGTGCGTGTATGTGCTATGACATGTGTTTGTATTTTCATATGAAGATCAATTGTGTTGCTGCGACCTCAAATGAATCCATTAGAAACCAGTGACAGAAATATTTTATTCAATTAGATTGTCCTTGTTTTTGTGCCAGTTTGAGTTCATTTAAGAAGAAAATTTGAAACAGTGTGAGTTCTTCCTGCTCACAAAACATTTACTAATTTAAGAGACTGCATAGTTTTATGCCTCCTTAATGACTAACGGCATTGCACATGCTCTTTATTTGCAAACATACCAAAACAATTTGCATCAGTAACATTTTTTTTTTTTTAAACTGACTGTATAGTCAGTACTGGTTTTCCACCCACTCAAAACTGAAACCCTTCACATGCACAAAAGAAGATACATAGAAAGATGCTGATTCAGCTGAGCTGTTGATGACTACTGAGTCCTAATCTGCACCAGTCAGAAAACCTGTAAAGCCCATTAGTTTGAAGGATGTTGCCTATGCAACACAGCTTTTAAATGATTGGTCTGATTTAACATTGACCTGATCAAATAACAAATCAATGATTTTTCTTTGAGAGCTTCTGAACAAAACAATATATATGCATTTTATCATGTGCAACTGAAAGGAGAACCATTTCATCTTTGCAGGAAATGACTGATGCACAATAGCTTGATAGCAAAATAAACCCTGCAAACTTAACAAAATGTAACGAAAGTTACTTTTTTTGCTGAATATAACATTATGAATATAAGTGACGCTAACAGTTCAAAACAAAACCTGCAGCACAATTTTTAAAACAGGAATAGTTCTAATATGACTTACTTTTTATTATTGGTCTCAGTCTGTTGGGTCAGTTTCTTTTCTCCTCTCAGTCCAAGTGTTTACTGGTCAGCCAACACGCAGGAGTGAGGGGAACAACAAGCTGGTGAGAGGCTGGGGACAGAGATGAGTGACTAAGCTTTCTCTTCCCCGTCATCTTCATCATCCCTGTCACTTTAAAGTACAGTCTAATATGATTAGGTATAATACAGGTGCAGTTTTATGGATTCATTATCTAACCCCAATTAAAAAGTAAAATACTAGCATCTGGAAAAGCAATGGCTATTAAGCATCTGTGGTCATTGATAGTGGGTGTTGATGAGTTTTAGACCAATCTACTTTGCAGAGTTGTTTTAATTTAGTCATTTTAGAAGGTTTTCAAACAGGAAATGTGTGGACTTTGACAAAGGTTTAGGGGACAAACTTCAGCTAAAGTCCTTGACAGACAAAACTGTGTTTTTTCAAATAAATATGTTTATCTTTACTAGATGTTAATCATTTACAAGTCAATGTTGCCATAATAGAAAGTGACTTTTTTTTTTTAAAAAATGAACCTGTCAAAAATGTGGCTGCACCTAACCACACATGCACCCCATGTGTGATCCATATAGTGTATATAAAAACAAGAAAGTAATAATAATCTTTAATATTAGTAAGTATTGAATTGTTGAAAAATGCCAATTGTCTTGACAGACAGAAGAAAACGCATGTCTACTGGCTGACTGATAAACACAAAAACAAAAACGTTGCGTCCCTGGGTGGGCTCGAACCACCAACCTTTCGGTTAACAGCCGAACGCGCTAACCGATTGCGCCACAGAGACAACTGCACATGAGATGTTATTAGTCATAATTGAACACTACGATCTAGACGGGAGGGACATTTTTATGTTTTTGTATATTTTCAGCAACTGAAATTGATCAGTAGACAACACTTTTAGCATCACCGGATAGTAGCGCCTTGCATATACAACGCCACTGTCTAACGTGACATAGGCGTTTACTTAACAAGGGAAAAAAGTTAATAAATCAAACAATTCACAATTAACTAGCAAAAACCAACAAGAAATGCGGCGTCGCAGAAATAAAGCGACGCACTGAAGAAGCTTCATGTATCCGTACTCAACTCAGCTAGTGTTAGCTGCTGTGCCTCCCATGCTAACATGCTAACAAGCTAACAACATCACGCGAAAAACACCATTGCTTTTTCACTTCAAAGTAGACGAAAAAGTTATAAAGTGTCACAAAATGAGACAAAATGTGTATTGAAAAAGAGACTTGTAAACAAACGTCTAAATATTGCAGCTGCTCTGGTTAGAAATAAGATATAACTCAACTATCAAGCGCACAGCAGAGTGGCGCAGCGGAAGCGTGCTGGGCCCATAACCCAGAGGTCGATGGATCGAAACCATCCTCTGCTATCTTTTTTTTTTTTTTTTTTTTTGTGTCTCTTTTGCCATACTATCTACAAACTATAATTCTGCTATGGGATGCTGAAATTACACTCACATACAGTATGTGTTTGTGAAGCTGTTCTTGATGTATCATTTCTAAACATCAAAAACAATACGTCAGTGTTAACAGATGACCAAAGTAGCCTATATGTTACAGTCTTTCTTTGTGAGATGAAAGTGTTTAATTGTTTCATTTATTTTACAAAGTCAAAAGTGGGTTATAATAAATGTCATAGAAAAGATAAGCTGCATTTCAGTAGATTTTGAAGATTTTTAAATAAATTATAAAATCATATATATGCTCAGATTTTATGTATTTTGTCAGTCTGTCCCATTGCCAATTGCAATCTCTCTACATGTAAACTGCAGTGGGTCTTAAAAGTAAAATTTTAAACATTTTTATGAAAAATACATTCTTCTCCAACCAAATTACAATTATATGCTGAGTTGTGCAGCAGAAGCATAACAGACTATCTGTCTTTGTGGAAGAAGGTGGGCAAAACAACCATCTCTGTTAGTGCTTTCAAGAGAAACCAAAGGACAAGAAAGTTATCTATCTTACAACATGAGCGCTACAACCAGCTACATTTTTATTGCATCTTCATAGTCCATTGTTTTCTATACAAAGCTAAATGGATAAAAATAAGCACAAAACAAAATCTTTACTGAGCTTTACGTGCTCTATTAGCCACAGAGGATCTGTGGTGGGTCAAGTTATTGAGGACACAACTGTTGGTCAGCGCAGACAGTTTGCAGTTTAGAGTTTCTTTACTTTTTCCCCAATAACAATCCCCTCCTTGATCCGTCTTTTCTTCTTTTACTTTGTCCTCCTCCAAGTCAGCCTCACTCTCTTCATCACTGCGCTCATCTCTTTCAAGCTGTAGAAAGTAAATACAAAGGGTTAACCCTGAATAACAAAAATATGGAGCTTGTTGACTCTTGGATAAAAACAAAAATCCACAGTGGTGCTATCCTGAGTTCAAGCACCACTGTGGGTTCTCTCACCTTGCCTTTCAGGAACTTGCAGATCATGCGCAAGATTAGCACTGCCCAGAATATGTGAAGAGCTTGCAGCACCATCAGCAGGATGTTAAAAAAGTAGTAGCCAGCAAAAGGCTCAAAGACCTCCATGGACAGGAGCAGGGTGGTCCGAATGATTCTGGAAGAATTAAAAACAGTTTTCGCTACAAAGCATTGTAACGCAGTTTAAAAACCATCTAACACTTCTCTTCCACTTCACAATTATATACTACAAAGTGTTGGTCTAACACACCATGTCCAGTTTAAATGAGCTGAGCTTTGTGATTGTAAGAATACAAAATATATAAAAGGGTTAAAAGGGAGACTAATACTATTCTGATACACTGAAATCCTCACATTTTGCAGTACTATTAAAACAAATTCTTACCTGCTGGGGAAAATCACCAGTCGAGTCACAAGAAAGACCACAGCAAACACAACAAACAGAGAGTCACATGTCTTCCTCCAGCCGGTGCCGTAGTTGAACATCTTAGCCGACTGTAAAATGAGCAGTTTTCACTACGTCACAAACTTTATTAACCCCACACCTTCATGATAAATAATCACTGAGGACTAGGAGGACAAATAATGAGTGTAATATAAAAGGAAACGAAGATCTCAGATCAACAGAAGCAAATCTTATACTTACTCTTTATGTTGTCAGCATGGAGTTTTTTTAAATCATTCTATAAATCCTACACAACTTAGATTTAAATTCTAATTTTGTTTCTTATGCAAAACCTTTTCCTTTTAACCAAAAACCTATGGTCATCTTTCCTCCCTATGTGATTTTTAAATATCGAAATCACAAGATTTTTATGCAACTTCCCTGCCGGTTACAACACAGATCGCAGTGCAGATCATCTTCTCAGAACAGCCTAAAGGGCAGATTAACCCTTTGATTATGAGCTTGATTGAATTAGGCTGTCGGTTTATTCAAATTTGATCGGCCTACATTAGGGGGAACAATTACTGTTTCATTTTCAGTGCAATCACCTCCAACAATACGTCAGACGAGTCATGAAGCAGCATGACCAAGGTGCCGACGCGGATGTAGTTGGCACAGTAGGAGAAACCGAGCAGGAAGATGGTCGCCAAATGGTGGATCACCTGCTCCTTAAAGTCCTGGTCAAGCAAACATATAGACAAAGGGAGTCAGCATGGAGAAACAGGAATAACCTTCAAATGTCAACAGAGGATTTCAGGTTTTTGGTCACTAATTACCAAGAGTGGAAAGATGTGGAGATGAAGTGAGTGAAGCATGAATTGTAACCAGGTTGAAGCTACCACAAGGCCTGCTAGCAGCTCTCTAAAGTGAAAATGCAACATTAATCAGTGAAGGGACGTTCATATCTTTACCTTCCTTTTGACGTCCACAGAGATCCGGAGGAGCAGAGAGCCATAAAATCCCAACTCCAGCATGTAGTACCAAAAATGAGCTTTCTCTAAGGGCTGTGACAGAGTGATAACAAGCAAATAATAACTTAATACTTGAAAAACATTTACATTAAGGTAAAGTAGGGTAAGGAAAACTTTAAACTTCCCAAGTTGCCTTTTTAGATATTAAATATACGGTACATTTTATTACCTGCTATTATTCATGTTATTCATGATAAAACAGACAATCCACTCACTGCTGATAAAAAAGTCATTATAAGACAGAGTGTTAAGTTTTGTTTTAAGATCAGTCAGAATGTGGACAGTCCACAGTTTAACACTGCTGTACACTTCGATGAACAAATGTTAGTGTGACAAAAAAACAATTATCTGTAAGTCAGCAAACCAAAGGCTAGAAAAAATGTGAAGATTTGACTTTTATCTTTAGGTACAAATACAACAACACAAACTCAGTAAGCTATCTGGAACAAAATGCCATCACGTAAAATGTTATAATCTGTTTTCACCTGAATAGGATAATGCCTCCAACATTCCCTGTGATCCCAGAACCAGGGTCTCTGTTCACAGATGGACAAGAAAGACACAAGACCAAGTCAAAACAGGGTGGCACACAAATTTCAGATTTATGGTGTATCAATTTCAACTCACGTTGACTACGGAGGTCAGTCCAGCTACAAATGCTGATAGGTAGAAGAAGAACCTCCATCTGTAAGAAAACAACAACTTTTAGATTAGAAATTTTGATCAGGCCGATTTGTCTTGCATTAGATTCAATGCTCCAATAGAAGACGATCTGGAAGTGATTTGAAGATCGCCTTAAAAAAGTAAAAGCACTCACGCAGCTTCAGCAAACTTCTTGGTTCGACTGGGTCGGTCTTGGTTCCGGCGAACTCTGAACCAGCTCTCAATCTGTCTCTGGGTTTTTCCACACGACACCATTAAACTGACAAGTTCAATCTGAAAAGAGAGGATTGACTTGTGAATTATTTTCTGGCTTCATCCAAACTCCTCACTGAGGAAGAGGCAGTCGGTGTAACTGCGGCACATGTTTCCCCCTCGGGTTGAGTTTTCTAGGAACTGGGATTATTCAGGTTGGTGTTATGCTTCTTCACGTAGCAAGATCCTATCAGCAACTTCCAAGAAATGTTGAAGTGCGAAATAAACATCTGAGAAATCAAGGCCAAAGGCTTAAAACTGCAGATAGACCACTTTTTAGTAGCGTGGAAGTTATGCAAAATCGACTTTTTTGCACATTATAAGAACTGTGCCAAGACAAAAAAAGAAAAAAAAACAATTTAATACAAGTCATGATAGTTTAGAACGACAAATGAACTTCATGAAATAATTTGATAATATTAATACTTTGCCCGAACCTACTCTACATAAATCTGCTTAGCATAATATCAGATAAAACCAAACGGCTGTCATCAGAGGCCCACACAGTGGAGAGGTGAATCAGTGACCGTATGAATCAAATGGGGGGATTTATTTACATCTGAGCGTTCTAGAGAGAAAAACCATCAGGCTGCATCAAAAAATCTACTTACAATACAATTTATTTGTGTTGCCAAAATCTCTGATAACAGAAAAAAGTCGCTAAATTTGTCGTTAGTCGCTTTAAAAAAAAAAAAAAAGTCGCTGGAAGTGTTTGAAAAGTCGCTAAATATAGCAAAAATGAGGGAGTGTCGGAACGGGTGGGAGCTTTTTAAAGAGACAGAGGTCAATTTCAAGGTGTCCGACATAGCTATACTGCAGTTTTATAACAACAGCATTTTTATAACAACTGAAGGCAACATAGTTACTTGATTGTGGTATAAAATAGTACTATGGGCCTGAAAAATACATAATACTTCCCCCAACTTTTCCCTCTTAAAGGTACATACTCTTTTTCTATTAAGAACCTTAAGTTTATTTGTGTGCATTTCCATGCTGTCATGCACCAGCTTATCTTCAGCACCATTAGGGGCAACCCTGTGACCTAGTGCTTTGCAAAATCAGTGCTTTCGGAAGCTTCAGTGACTTTTCCCGTCAGACTTTGAGCTGCAGACTTTGGGTGGTGATGCAGGCAAAGCAGGGATAGTTTGTAACAAACGTTTCCTGAGTTGGATGTGCAAGTTCTTGATGGACTTGATACTGAAGCTGCATGTCAGAGAGAAGGGTAGGATGCAATCATGCAGTCACTTTATCAACTGATGTTCACAGTGAACCATTTTGCACACTTGCAGGAGCCCTTTAAACTCACCTGCGTTGGCTGTTTGCTCGTGTGGCAGTAATACGACTCCAGCTGAGGGGAGGGGGCGGCGCTCACTTGCAGTCTATTCTTCACCCCCAGACATCTAGCGATGGGTGGGGCCAGAAACCTGCGGACGAAGAGAACAAAGCCGGGGTTAATCAAATGTTTTGGGGTCACGAGCGCAGGAAGTCGGGGTTAATAATACCGTAATTAATGGGACTGGGCTTCTTTGAAAATTCTGTTTTCTATTTTTTCTTAACAACCAATAGTTTGAACTGAACTGCCACAAAACAGATTTTTAAAAAATTAGTTTTCACTACATTGGAGATGCCTAATCAACATAATCATGACACAATATATCTTAATATTGTTGTAAATCACTGATATGATGTTTTAATTATGCGGAATAAGCCAATGAAATTCTTTGCTTTTTTCTCTCCTAAAACAACATACACACAAGACAATTAATCAAAGTCTTGATTTTGACTCTGTATTGATTGCAGCACCAGGTACTCAACCACTGTAACCACAAACAAGTTCTGTTCTATGAAAAGACAAGTTTAAAATGAAGAGCATTGCCTATAGCCTTACTTAATCATTCATAGTTTCTGTCTATGTATTCTCTAAAGATTTGTTTTCCTAATGACAACAAAGCCTGCCCTACTCTGCTAAAGCACCTGCTCATATATCCCCATGCTGCACTGCTCACTTTACACTTTGTTTGCAGTGGAGATAAAAAAATAAATAAATCACATTATAACCACAAGTTTAAATTGATTTTTTTTGTGATTTTATGTGACATGCACAAACACAAAATA
This sequence comes from Alfaro cultratus, assembly GCA_903066825.1. Lineage (NCBI taxonomy): Eukaryota > Metazoa > Chordata > Actinopteri > Cyprinodontiformes > Poeciliidae > Alfaro > Alfaro cultratus. Next base: position 34,606 of record CAEFZX010007116.1, read on the forward strand.
AAACACCACTTGTAACGTAGAAGGAACTGGGTGGTTCTGAAATTCCTATTTTCTGGAACAGCGAGCTTAGAGGTGCTGTACCTCTCAAACACGCAGCGAACTGCGACAAAGCCCAGAGCAAGGGGCAGAGCGATCAGAAGATCCTTGGGATGAGGTCTCTCAGAGTCCGGCAGCTGCTCCAGGTCTCTCCAGGTCACACCAGGTGGAAGCCAGTACTCCTGTCTCCACAAGTCTGGAAGTAAATCCATTTTTTTCTCTCTTCCCATGGTTTAACTGCAAGAGTCTGCAGGAGAAAAATGCAATAAGCAAACATAACTTCTTTTCTTTTTTTCCCCTGCAACATTTGTTATGGTAGAAAGTCCCAGAGGTCACCTTCACTCTATTTTCTAGGTATGACGCCACAGTTCCGGTCCAGTAACTAAACAGTAGAAGCTTATGCATAATGCTGAGTATTTCCTGCATGGGGATTTCTCATCACCTGGTCAACACAAATCAGCCCAAACCTTCCCAGCATGCATGAAGCACTTATAAGGAACAAAAAGGTTTGAAAACATGACATTATAAAGGACAAAAAACACAAACTAAATAAAGAAACTTCAAATATCTTAATGAAATGTCCAATCAGACTTCTAATTAAAGTGCAGGGAGGCAGTAGGAGGACGTTCATATTCTTTTTTTTTTTTTTTTTTTTACAGTGAGAGACACCGAGTTGGGTAAAGAGGCCGGAGAGCAGAACCGTACCTGTCAGCAGGATCTCTGTGGACGCGGTGTCCGGATCAAACCTGCAGGCGGAAGCATAAAAACCCGCTCAGACGGAGGTCGGGTCTGCAGAGGGATGCGCCTCGGTGCTGCTGCTGCTGTATCCCGACGAGTCGACGACAGCAGGAGGGCAGACACAACTGTCAAGCCTGACACGATGAGAGGAAGTGGTGGGCTCAAATTTCAAAATAAAGGGCGGGTCATCTGTTTGGGTCTACTACAGGGAAACGAGGTTTTAAGAGGTAAGCTGGGCAATTGATTAGGACTATATGGAAATGCAGCCATGTTTTGTTGGTATATATCCACCTGTTGATCTTTGCTCCCAAATCTTAAAGTAAGCGGTTTCTTCTTCCCAGTTAAGCACAGGTTAAAATCTTTTCTTTTTTTTTTTTTTTTTAGATATGCAGGTTAACCAAACACATGAAAAATTGGATGTTTGCAGCTCATACCTCCGAAATTGATCAAATTGTTGATCCCTTACCACCTTGTCAACCATATTAGACATTTAGTGACCTTTCTAAAAAACAACTTGACACCCTCCCCTTTTCATAACATTTTAGATGGACAACAAAAATGTATTTTTTTGTCTTTTTTTAAATTCCACTTGATGTGATCTTTTCACTGGTAGTAGCAATCATAAGACCTTAAAACATGAATCAGCGTTTACAACATGAGAGAAAGGTCATAAACAAAAAAAAAGGCAAATGTTAGTTTCGTGGTGTATTTTTTATACAGCGCGTTTAACAATATCTCAGCACCAGCAAACACAAAGGTATATTCCAGATGACAGTGACGGCAGAGGCCTCCTGTGTTGCTGCTCACACAGAAAGCCTGACGACACTCATTGCATCAGTCCAGGACACTTCTGCTACTTCAGAGTAAACACACCTCTGAGATGTTCTGCTCCTGTCCCATCTGCAAACTTTCACCAGAACCAACGCTGTGCCTTGCAGAACTATTAAGACACTTTTGACAATGATTGGGAAGCGGACAGGAAATGGTGCACGGTTTTTAAAACATTTTAAGAATAAAAGTCTGAACGATGCACTGTGCATAATCTGGCTTAGCCAACGACAGTCAGCCTGGTTATCTTACAGGATATGAAGTTATCATCAGCACCTGTATGTACATGAGCACATCTTGTCTGTGATGCAGAAAATAGTGGAGTACACACTTTGCTATGTCTCAAAATAAATCTTCCTGAGGTAGAAATGTTATCTTTTAGCCAGGGGTGAATTAGAAAGGCCTGCTTAAAGTGTGTCCCCCTGCTTTGTATTAAAAACAGAGAGAAGTATGATTTGCATGTTTCTGGGTGTGAGCTGAGCTAAGCTCGTGATTTTGTTTGTCACTCATGTTGTAAGGGGAGATTTATTCAAATAGACCACACAGAGTTAAAAGCTGCTCTTTTTAGGCAGGAGTTTTTCACTGTGTCTATCCATGAAGTGAGAAACACAGACACCTCCCTGCTCAGAGATCAGGTGTCAGACATATGGAAATAAGTCCTTCATATCAGTCTGGTTTCAACCGATCTAAGGTCATCCTTTGTTTTGTTTTTTTCTTTTCTATTTTTTTCCCCTATGGGATCCAGACTGATTTGCTTATCCGTGTGCATTTATTTGACCATGCACAATGTGAGTGAGGCTGAGGGGAACTGAATGCCTTTTTTGTTGCTTTGTCAGGGAAGTAACTTGTCAGGAACCAGTGAAGCAAAGCTGGTCTTGTTGAAGAGCAGACTAATGAGGCGTGCGGTTCCAGCCATCTGACAAACACAACTTGAAAAGAGCCGTTTTAGTCCCCATAACAAAGTCTGACTGCCGTCTTTGTTCTAAATCTGTGATGACATTTTAAATATTTAAATATGTTTTTAGATGGTGGTAAGAAACTGAATGAAAACCATGGTTTTGTCATTGATTGCAAATGTTTTAACTGAAGAAAAAAGTACATGAATTAATACAATATTCTTATTAGATGTGCATAATTAGGTTTCTGAGTGTGATGCTACTCTTTATTTGTGTTAATATTTCCATACTCCAATTATTAAAGAGAGGAAAAGGAGGTAATGTAATCACCAAACTGCTGTTGGAGAACTACAGCAAAGGCTGTCAGTGTAGAGTCACATGATCTTAATGACAGCCATATAAATTGATCAGGCTGCTGTATTTATGTCCCTAAAACTCACCATTATCTGCAGACTTATTAAAGTCCTGTTCTACAGTTAATTTTGGAAGTTTCTTTGCAATATTTTAAATGTTGATTTCTAGAAACCTAACCAAAATGAAGATATGTCATTGGTTAGAAGCCCTAGAGACTGGACAAAGGGTTATTTTAAATGTAACATTACTTTATGAGGTCAAAGATATATTGATATATTCTTACAAATAAACAAAATAATAATAATTTTTTTGAGTGTTGACTTGTTTGAATAATGACACGATTATTTTCCAGACCAAATCTTCCATGACTTTCATGTGGCGTTTATGATAGAAATTCAACAGATTGAGGAAGTAAATTTCTCCACTGATTCTAGTTCTCAAAGTGTCCAGTAGAGGTCACTGTAGGCGGGGATGACTTAAAAGCCCAGCAGAGAATAAAGAATCTGAGGGAAATTTCAAGAATAAGTAAATAATTTCATCAAACTGAAAGTCTGATGGCTGTGTTTCTACATGAATTTAGTTTTTCTGGATTCTTTTGTTATGCCATGCACGACTGTGAAACATTCATGTATTCTGCAGATCTGTAAATGAGCTTAAGTGTAAAAAATGAAAAGACTGACAACAAAAAGGGGGGCCACTTTGAAGCATATTATTAACATATGCATGTTTTACAAGAGCTTACATACAAGTAGTACAAACACAATATTAAGGTATATTATCAAACTTTCTCCCAGTCATTATCACTGCGATTTAGGCATAAGCAAACTGAAAATATTGCAAAACAGGTGAATACAGGAGTAGGAACTTTATTCATCTAAAGGAAATCCCAGATCTTTCCAAAGGCACTGCTGGACAGATTTGGTTGGTGCAGTGAAGGGAGGTAAAACCGATTAGGGGGAAGGTGGCAGTGTACATGTATTTCATAATCAAAACTTAATGCGGTTGGTTATCAGTCAGCGCTGTGATCCTGCACACTGACTGAGCCCTATAAGCCTCTTAAAAAAGCAAAACCCTCCAACAAAGTCTCCTGCAATAAGTGTTATACAGATTTTTTTTCTTTTTTATCTCATGAAGTCAAAATTAATTACATTTAAAAAAGCAACAATCAAACAAAGAACAAGAATAGTTTCATTTTATGAAGCAGTAGACAGGAAACCTTTCAGATAATGAATCATTTTTGAAATCATTTCAGGCTGTGGCACGCAGGCCAAGCAAATTCCAGCAGGATTCACACTGAAGATACACTTTTATTAAAAATAAAAATGTAACACCCACCTAGGAATAAAAACTACACTTTTTTTTTTCTTTTTTTTTTTACATCAACACGGATCACACTTATAGTTTGAGGCCTCCAGAGCCACCATTACAGCATGTATTAGTTGGCTCTGAATATCTATCCCAAACTCATTTAACTTCACTTTTATTCAATCAGGATATCTAGTTATGACCCAGCCCTGGGATTTGTAAAAGCATTATAGAATCACAAAATGACGTGAAAAAGAACAGCCACAAATTATGTAATGAACAGATCCATATGCTTTTCCCTCCGGTTCTGTTTGCCGCTGCAGCGTCTAAACTCCACACAGAGAACAAAGATGTTTACTGCAGGTTCAGATGAATAAATGGCTTCTGTGGTCACTGTTTTTATATTGTCACAGTGTTTTGCAAAAGCCTTCATACCCCTTTTCCGTTTTATTGAGGTTATATGATAGAACCAACACAAAGTAATGCATCATTGTGAAGGGGAAAAAGAGGGATGGCTTTCACATTATTCCCAAAGAAATACCAAAAGAGTGTGATGTGCGTTTGTATTTTCCCGCCTTTCCTGTCATTTCATGAATAAAACACAGAGCAATCAATTGGACTCTGAAGACACCTAAGCAGTAAATTGACATGTGAAAATAGTAAATAGCCTTTACTTTTACAGCGTTTTATCAAGTCCAGAGGATCATCTACAACGCTTCACCCTTCAATCAGTCATCCACCCATTCAAGAGGAAGGTGGTCTGGTCACATAAGACTGACACATCCAGGGCAATCCAACACAACCAGAGCGACAAAGGAATGGTTTGAATCAAATCACTGAAATCCAGTTGAAAACCTGTGGGAAAATGTGTTCAAGGGGGCTAATACTTTTGCAAGGCACTGACTCTTACAAAGAGGGACCCTGGAAACTTGCCTTTATGCCAACCAATCATCAGCTTTGACATCCCTTGCATTTTTTGAAATCTCAAACAAGATATTAGTCAAAAGTCTGCCTGTGCAGACCGACTTTAGATCCGTTCTTCCCTTGTTTCACAGTCATCCCTTTTTCTTTACACCACTGCATAATCAAACTGCCCTCTGTCCAGCCCCTTGTGATCAGTCCATGTGGATGAAGGCATACTGCTGTAAGGATCGAGTAAGATGCGGACGCAGCGTACCACCAGGAAAAGCAGCAGCAGGACCAGGAGGGCCACAAAGCACAGAGCCGAGCCCTGCTCAGGGTGCCCCGCCGGGGGCTGCATCGCTGTCGAGCCCCTGGGGAATCCAGGTGGAGCTGGGGAGGAGAAATCATAGTCCATGACCCAGTAGGGTGCGTCGCTCATCCTGGGTGTGGGTGCTTCTCAAATTGCTTATCGCTGAACTTTAGTTGTGAAGTCAGAAGCTGGGAGGACTGGCATCGCCCTGCTTGCTCTTGTTTGTTCTCTGGGTCAGATTTTTGACGTCACGGCGTTAAATCTGGCAGCAGCTGATTACACCTGAGTGTGGAGTTTCCCTCAAGCCCAGGGGGGGAAGCAGAAACAACAGGGCACGGATCACTGGTGCAAATTACTAAGCCCTCAGGTAAACCGAGCAGCAGGCCGAGGCACGCTCAGAGAGGTTTAATCACGCTTAATTGGCTGGTGCTTCTTTATGAAGCTTCTCCCGCACATAATCACTCAGAAGAGAACTAAATATCAATACTTGAATTTGCTGCTGGAAGCATAGCAAAGCCAGTTTATTAAACGTTTTCCAAGAAAAATCCTAAAAACACCTTTACTGAGATTACAAAGTGAATCATAAATCTCAGATAGATAAATCACAGGACTTCCAGCGTGTTTTGTTGCATTTGAATTAGTTAAATGTTTCGTTCATTATTCACCGAGTTAATTTCCAACAAAAGAAAAAAAAATTTAATTGCATATTTCGTCCTGAGTCAGCAAGAACGTCCCTGTTACGCTGATTTGGAAACCTAAGAGAGAGAGAGAAAGAGAGGGAACCAATATAAAAAGCTCGGTGAGTGTGGAGCAAACACAGCTGCTCGTGGATCAACAATTCAGTGATTTTGAAATTCATGCCATTGTGAAACCAGTTCTTCTATTTGAGAAACTACGTGAGACAAAGTAGGCTTTCTGCCCTGATCTCTCAGGAAAATTACATCTTGGGATAAAGAGGTTGTGTAAAGACTTGTTTAAATAAAAATAAAAAAATCTTGGGGAGTTCACTGTGGTGTCTTTAATGAAACCTGGGGTGAAAATATATTTCCTCTATATATGTAAATATATTTTCACCAAGTCAGCATTTTCTATTCCAGGAGGCTCTGGAAAAAACACGTTTCAGGTCCTGTGCTCTCTGGATGACAGCACTGAGGGGCCAATCACAGCTTTAATATGGAGTCTTGAATGCAGAGTGGAAGAAGAAGAAGAAAAAAAAAAAGGTACCTGACTCAGGATCAACTATCACATGCTTCCAACGGGGCTGGAGTCTCCAGATAGCAGCGCGCCTGTGTGAACAACATGCAGAAGATGAACTGAAAAGGACGGAGCATGTAGAATGAGGATGTAGACAACGCAGAGTCTGCATCAGCAGCAGATTTGTCTGTCAGAGCTCCATATGCACTCAGTTTTCTTGAACATTTGGCTGATTTTTATCCCTTGCCAGAGAATTTGATAGGAAGGGAGCAGGTGGGTTTTGTTCCTCCTTAAATCCCTCCTTGTACTTAAACCTGCTCGCTGATGGGCTGAGTCGTTTCATGCACTCCTGCTTTTTCAAAAGTCTCAGGCACATGAATTTAAAGGAGGTGAAGTTTAGTTTGGAGTTCGGTGCATTTTCTGTAAACCTCAAGTATTTTAGTGTGTGAATATTGTTTCTTATGTCTTTTTTTTTAATATCAGTTTTGATCTGTTCCTATGCTTCGATGAGAATATATATCAGTTTGGTTTTCTTAGATTTTTTAATGATTGCAGGGGTTTAAATCATTTACTTAAAAACTGTGTCATTATCAGTTTTGTGTGTTTTTAAGGGTCACCACAACAAGAGCAATATTTATAATCAAACCAGATGCATAAACACCTGTTTGCAAGCTTTCTATTGTTTTAGAATCTTTTTGTTTTTTGCTCCCTTTAATCTTTAATTTCTAATTCCACAATAACCCGTAGAGAGTTTGTTGTCTTTTTAGCAATATGCACTCCTGATTTTTAAGGCTGTCTCTAAACCAGGAGCGTTGAACGCAAATCAAATGTAGTTTGGAGTTCAGCACATTTTCTCTAAACCTGGAGAATGCTTGGTGGATATGCAGTAATGATTTCAGTAACACTTTATTTGACAGAGTGTGCATAAGACTGACATGACACTGTCATAAACATGAAGGAGTCTTTATGAACGTCTATGACTGTTGTCATGAAGCGTCATTCAGATTGCTTTAAAAGTTGCCTTGAAAGTCCATTAAAAGTGCTAACTTGGCATTAAAGTGTCATTATTTATAAAATAATGCAAAGCTTACACTTTTAATGGACTTTCAAGGCAACTTTTAAAGAAATCTGAATGACGCTTCATGACAACAGTCATAGACATTCATAAAGATTCCTTCATGTTTATGACAGTGTCATGTCAGTCTTATGCACACCCCGTCAAATAAAGTGTTACCACGATTTCATTCCTTTACATCATTCCTTTATCACAGCAAATGGATTTACATCTTCAGATTGCTCAAAGCTACAAAACTGGAGCATCTTCGTTTCAACCAGCCAGGCCAATGACTTCTGACATCAGACCACATGCAGCGACATATGGCCCTCCTGGTGGCGTAATACCTGTTCCTGTTATCTATTCCTGTGGATTATGCGACATCAGCTTTAAAAATGTCAAGGACTTTAAAAATAAAGAGAGTTGTCAAAAGTTTAATCTAAATGCGGTTTAGACCTCAAAATTAAACCTGAATTTTTTAACAACTTATTTGCAGTAATACTGTAAAAAGGGTTTTTTTTTATTTTTTTATTTTTTTATCAGCAGAGCTGAGGTAAAGATGCGGCTCAGAGACAAGATAAACTCTTTAACTTTTCAATCCACTTCAAACCAAACCATTTAAATAAAATGCTTCACTCGCTTTCACAGTTTCGATGGGTGAAAATTGTTCTGACCAAACTAAACTACTGCTGAATCAGTTATCATCTGAGGTTAAACAATGGCTTCAATAACATGCAATAAATTAACTTATTACAGAAATCCACACTGAACTAAAGGATGCTAACAGTAGTTTATATTCAACGCTGAGGCAACAGTTCAGGGTCGAACTGATCAGATGAGAGCAGAACTTACTGTCAGTGATGATCCTGTTGCTGCAGCAGCAGAGGTTCCAGCACCACGGACAGCTCTCCTCTGCAGGTGGAGCCTGAGGTCTGAACTTCACACACCGCCTCATCTCCCACCGGAGCTTTAATGTCTTCACTCTCTGTAGGATCCTCCCATCTGCTCCTCCCTCCCTGCTGGTTCATCTCTGAACACTTTGGGTCTGAGTGTGGAAGACACAGAGCATGTTTTTCCTCTTGTAAGACCAGTGTGGCTGGAATATCATAAAGCAGCATTCACTACTTCTCAACTTGAAGTGACACTCATAAAAATAAAGTTGATATTCAAGGCAAAAGCAGCTGTGATAGCTGAAAAACTGTTAGAAAAAAAATCCTTTTGTCAATTTAAACATTATGAATTGTTAGATTATGTAGGTAAAAAAAAACTATTGAGTTCAAACACTAAATATTATAGCCAGGTGCAGGCAGTAGGTCATTTCTTTCGTCGTAAATATGGACTCATATTTATGAGCTTTGCCATTTTGAGCTGTACTTTGCTTGAGTTGAAGAAAGCAAAGCAGAAAAACATGTTTTGATTTAATTTTAAAGGAAGGGGTCAATGTGAAATGAAGAAGGCTGTTCTGTATATTATCAAGTCTCAAACCGATGGCTGTAACTTATTACAGCCATCCTGAAATACAACTGTGTTCTTATGCTTTGATTTCATGTTTATCCTCTTTATGAAGTACATTTATACATGGAAAAGTCCCAAAGTATCTAATAAGCACTTATACCCACCTTCCAACCAGGATGGTATATTTTCAGGCTCGTCCTGAAAAATAGTCACTTGAGTTTCAGTTCAGTTCAGTGGATTTATGTAGCACCAAATCCCAACAAATGTCATCTCAAGGCAAAAGATGAACAAGTCAAATTGTATGTATATATATATACTGTATATACTGTATATATACTATATATAGTATATATATTATATAGGGTGACACATTGCTGAGTACAGCTCAACATTTTAGTAAATTAAATATGGCTTTGAAAACCGATTTTTGGATTAACCGATCTTTGTCAGATGATCTGAAACACTGAAGTGTGGCAAAGTAGAAAGAAACTGAATAGGCACAAATCCTTTCATCAGCACTTTATGTCTTCTTTTGAGGTTGAAGGGATGAGGTTTTTTTTGTTTTGTTTTGTTTTCTGTTTTTGTTTTATCTGCTTTTTTTGGAAGAAAAAACACTACATCGTAATATTAAAGAAACAAAGGTTTACCTAAAACCACATTACCTCTCAGATGGGAGAAAGGAGATGCGTTAACATCATATTGTGTTTGGTAAAAATTCATAGTAGCCGGTTATCAAGTTATTTAAGATCTATTTATCCCCGCTACGTCACAAGTTTTGCTGAGCTGTGACATATTATGTGATAAAGATGTGGAAACAAAACAAGCTGAGCCACCTGTCTGTATGGCTTTACTCCAGATACTTACAGGGAAAAGTAATTAGTTGGCATAGTTTATATTCTACAAAACACACATCCAGTAGCCCCCTGCCTGCGGCTACCTGGGATCTCCCTGTTGGTTTAATTAATAGTGATTGAATTGTAGCACAGAACTAGTTCATAATCTAATCACACAGAGCTGTCCTCCGGTGGCCATAACTGATGAGAGTCTCTGACCTAGAGTTATGCAATTTGTTTTTCTTGTTGTTGTTGTTTATTTTGGTTATGAATATCACTGTTATATGATTTCTAACTTGTGTTTCAAAAACATAGGTCTTGACTGCAGGGTGCAGTCAAGACCTCCAACAGCCTGTGTTGTGAACACATTTTTGCTTTATACGCAAAACCTGTTAACGTTTTTTTTTTTGTCATAGTTCCAGTCTAAATGTTGAAAAGTTTTGTGCAAAGTGTTGCATCAGTTATAAAAAAATAAATAAAAAAGTAATGTCTGACAGAGATTCTATTAAAAAATCCCGAGTTCCCCAAAATTTTTCCAATAAGTTGATGGCTTTTCTTGGTCTGCTATGGAGGCCTGATGACATTTGTTGTGGTTGTTCAGCAATTTTCGTGATAAACTTCAAATGTGATTTCAACAAACCAAACTACTCCTTTTTTTAGAACTCTGTAAAAACTGTTTCAGTATAAAGTCAGTTGAAAGTAAAGCAAAAAGTAAAGTAACAACTTATACATTTATGTAAAACAGCTTTTTCTTGCTGTTCAGCAAAAAAACACATGATGTTGTGAACCTGGTTTTTCTTGCAAATATCCTGGGAGACTTGTTAAAGTGTATGACAAGAAGAAATCTTTGAAATACCACCAAATTTTAAATAAAAGTCTGACAACTCATAGAAAGTAGTACAAGGTTTGGTTCAAATGATTTTATAAAACCAACAACTTGATGTAAATTTCCTTAAAAAGTCAATGTATGATTAGACCGCTGCAGCAAAACTCTCCAATCAATTAAAGGCTTTTTACAAATATTTACTAGGTGGATACTGTACTAACTACAATGTAGGCTGGAGTAGTGTGGTGTGTGTATGGTTGGATCATTAAAGGGTAAAAGCATTGCTCTTTCTTCTAACACCTACTCACTAAGCACACATCTCTTAGAGAAACACCGCTCCCTGTCCAAATTAACTTGATTTGCACAAAAAATGGCAACGGCTGTATAAAGAAACACTAGGATGCAGAAGGTTTGTTCACAGGGAAGCCTGCAGACTAGTTGACTTAGTTAGTACAAAGACCTCTCTAATCATTTATCTCAAGACAACCGTAAGATAAACTACCCCATACGTATTGACTGTGTGTGTGTGAATCTATATGCATGAATTATTTAAAGCCTAATCTATCAGTCCCACACAAACTGATCTATGAGTATAACAACCGGCATTGATAGCCATGTCCATGAACATCTATCAACATGTGTCAGGACCGAAATGAGAAAACTAAAGACAGACACACAGGACATCCAGAGTTTAATTTGTTCTTGAGAGAGGAGCGCACATACACGATGCACCCAGAGCTGCTGACTCTGAGGAAGCGGAGGCAAAAATAATTATATTAGCCTGCTTTGTTTTGAGATTTTGACATGATCTGCTTAACTTAACAAAAACCAAAAAACATGAAAAAGTTTGGCAACGCTGGAATAAAAAATATGACTTCAGAAGAAAAGCATGTGTTGAGGACAGGACAAACAAAATGCATTTTATTCCAACGGGATTCTGATATTACATTATGTACATGGAGAATAAGTTATGTGGACATATTCGCAAGAGAACATCTAAATGAGTTGGAGCTCTTTGGCATAAACTTAACCCACCATGTTTAGAGAGAGGGAAAAAAAGAGCTGAGCATGACTTCACAGTTGAACAAGGAGGAGGAAGCATTATGCTATGGGAAGGGTTTTATGGGCTGTGTAAACTCTTGCATGAGAACCATCTTGCATCAGTAAAAGCACTAAATTTGGATCATTGAAGTATTTTACCTTTAAGTTGAGCAGATAGACATTTTAACCTACACACAAGACTTCCTGTTTAACAAAATAAGAGCATGCTGTGCCTGTCGGACATTGCAATGAATTTTGGCATTATTGTTGACACAAATGGACTCAACAGAAACATCAATAATATTTCAAACAGCAATGCAGTCTGTTCAGTAATAAACTCGCTTGTCACCATTGCTTAAAAGCCACATTCAGAAACGTAAACAGAGCAGTTGTGTAAGACAAACAGGTGAATGATTGGACTTTGGTAGAACAAAATGATTCTGGAAACCTGAAGCTGCCTGAATGATGAAATGAAATGAAATGAAAAAATGCACGTCTCATTTACTTACAGGTTATGATGTAGATTAAGAGAAATACACACTGCACTGCAACCTAACAAAACATAATGTGTGGTATTCCTAATAATGTAACTAATTAACTTGTTATCCAAGAGCAGCTGTGGCATTAAATCAATACGTCGTTACTTGGAATGTTTTATATTCAAATCATCTAATTTCATTGTATTTTTATGTGTGAAATAAAACCCACAAAGCTGCATATAAAAGAAAAACAACAGTCAAAGATCTATTACATCTATTTACAATCACTCTCATTTCTGCCTTCGTTGAGATAGAAGTTATTTCACTAGAGAGAAAAAAAAAACATAAACCGAAAACATTGACTGAGGTTCGTCAGATCAAGTTCCACCCAGTTTTTACATGTCGAACCATTTGTGTTATGGTTACACAAGAGGAGAATTGTTTTCCTGCTATTTGATTTAAGTCATCTGCTTCTGACCGGAATCACCTGATTTTTAGAAACCTAATGAGTGAAAACTCCTGCTGACAGCATTTTTCAACATGGATACTGAGAAGATTCATCGGTAGCTATTTTCAGTGGTGTGTTTAAAATGAAGCCAGAAGAAGCATTTCATTTTAAACAAACAAAATGTAAGGAACCATTGGAAATTAAGTTCAGCGACAGGTCAAGACATGTCTGTGGTTCTTTCAGGCTGCGACAGGGTGAGAGAGCGCAAGACTTTCAGCGGGGAACAGGAAGGCTGAACTAAAAGCAAATCTACATTTCTATGAGCATGATTTGGAAATGTTGGCAGTTTCTCAAAAATCCTCAAGTAAGGTTAGGATCTACATTCTCTAGGTCTAGGACATACACATGGAAGTGCTGTTTAGGTAGGCTAAATACTAATACGTAGTGGTAAACTTCAGAAGTATGTTTTCGGTTTAGCAATAATACGACATACCAATTTTTTTGGAGGAACTTCTCTATCATTCAATTGCATAATGTCACCTTTGCCCTCGACATAAATAAATGCTCAAGGCATGAATGCTACAAAAATCATAATTTCTGAATCTTGCTCTAAATCTTAAAGAAAAAACAGATTCAGCAAAAATAGCCACAAACATCTGATGTGTGCATCTCTGGTTTCTGCCAAAAACTAGAACTTTTTGGCAGTTCTAGTTTTCTAGTTCTAGTTAATCTTCTTCTTAACACTGAAGAAGATTGACACTTCTTCAGTGTTAATCGTGTGAAGAACATTTCCACTGTGCCATGGTACGTCCAGTTTGCAGCCACAAATGAAAATTTGAAGCTGTTTACACTATGCCTCCAATGTTCAAAAATAAAACTGATAAAAATATAGGGACATTCTGACACATCTCTCAAAACATCAACAGACATAAAAGATGAAGGTCCACTTTTGCCACCTACAAGATATGATCTCTCTGAATCTTGCCACTAGTATGGAAGGGGAGCAGCACAGGATGAAGGCTTCAGTATTGTGATTCTGTGTTTTAACAAACATTAATAACAAGAAGGTTTAGGTGCTTTACTTATCATCTCTGTCCATCCAAGAACTGTGAAGAACAGCAAGCAAGACTGAAGTTTAAGTCAGGATGCAGATTCCAGTGAATGATCAAGCAACAACTATGTACACATGTGCACATGAATCTTCTGGAAAGTCGGCACAAAGGAGAAGGGGTTTGCTCTGCTCCGGAGCGGATTCCCGCCCAACGTTTGTGAACCTCTGCCCTCCTTTACAGTTTGTCCAACAGAGGAGCCGTTCATCTGCATCTCCTGTGGCCTCCTATTAGAGGATCTGCTCTGTGCTGGAGGCGGAGATGTCCAACAGCCTCCAGGCTGCGTTGGGGTTCAGCTCCTCCTGGTCCCGACACAAGGCCCACACGTGCATCATCCTCATAACTTTCTCCTGTGGAGGGCAGAGGTGTTTAAAGCCAAACAGCAACATAAATGATTAACTGTTTTCAATTTTCTTTCACCATGTCTTCTGGTATAATGGAATGTAACATTTTGTAGATTCAAATTAACTATTAACACCTAGCTCTGTTTCAAATTTGCAGTATATTTGAAGTTCACTGACCGGATTGCCTTCCACAACGTCTCCTTTTGGGCTGCGGACCACCATGACGACCTGAGCCTGGAAGGTAATGATCAGCACCGGGCCCTGGTCCATCAGTTTACCCATCGCCAACTAAAACACACAAAGAGGCCACAAAACAAGAGTCTCACTGGAGAAACAGCTGATTTAAAGTCATCGGTTTCTCCGATGTTGGAGGTTCAACTTTTCAAAAATGCTGCCATATATTAATTGAAGAGGATATGTCATTTCTGAGAACTGGAGTGAAATTGCAGGAATATTCACTTATTTGAAGATCAGCTACCGTCTTACATGTTCTGAACTTGTGTGATCTTTTCGTCTGTGGTAGCCCTGTATGGATTTAATTTCCCCATTCACCAATTCACCAATCAGTATGTTGATGAGGTGGATTAAGAAGGAGTGTTGAACTAGACAAATTTGACTACTTTTTTAATAAGGAGTACAGCACTGGATGTTGGAAAATCTCCATGGGTGTAAGTGACAGTATTGACAGGTTGTAGCAGAACTTACATCTATGTTATCAATGTCGAGAACTTTGGACTGAAAGAGGAGGCCCAGAGCCTTGGCCTGCTGGATGGGATGGGCCAGCTGTCTGTATGTCTGAGAGGAAGAACAAAGGATGAAACACTTCACACATAATACCTGAAAGCAGATCAACAAGCCAGCTCATTGCCATGCTTTACATTTCTAAAAAGGGGCCTTTGCATTTAAAAAGGTTTGGAAAAATTACTTTGGAAAATACAAATACACATAACTTTGTCATGCAGCAAAAATTGATTTACATTTGTTTTCTTTAACTTAAAAATCACTTCAACCCTTATGTGGCGCATCGACTTTAAATTAATCAGAGCTTAAAAAATGATTACAGATAAATGTTCATGTAGCTGCTCAATAACTTACAGCTTCATAGCACCAGTCCTTTAACACATCCAGCTCTCCACGGACCATAGCCTGCAAAGGACACAGTTCATGAGTGAGCTGTGGGAAAATGCTTCACTTAATTGTGCTTTGACATTTCTGACACTCAGGTTTTATCTTTCTGTTTAAAAATCATCTAGAGATTTACATTTAAACTCCAATCTGCTTTCTTTATCTTATTTAACTAATTTTTCCCTAACTGAGCCAGGTTGTATCAGGAAGCAAAGGAATGAAATGCGACAGGGAATGGATAAAAGAAAAGAAGGATTTAAGGAATAAACAACAAACAAAAGCTGGTGGTTCCTACTACCTCCAGGATGTTTGGGATGATGTCTTTCTCACACTGCTTGAGGAAAGTGTCCTTGTCAAACTTGGGATCTATCTTCAGGATCTCTGTCAGCACTTCTGACATTTCTGTCTTTGAGAAAAGGCCACCTAGAAACGCATGTCAACGCCATCAGCAACACTGACAAAAAACAGCACTGGTATCTTATAAATGAAATTTGCAGGTCGGGATATATAAAAACAACTAGAAAGACACGGTGGATACAATGGAAAGTTACCTAAAAAGTCAGTAACTCTGTCAGTCATGGCTCTGGATGCTCTGATGAGAGCATTGTCACTTTCATCATATTTCATCTTCATCTCAAAGAATCCTGAGAGCAAAGGAAAAAGAAATGAAAGAGTTTGACTTTCCTTAGAAAAATAAAGTGTTTTTTAGATAATAAAGGCAGCAGTTGTAGTCATCAAAAACATCTAAAGTGTGCACCATTTTTCTGTTTAGGCATACACTTGTAAAACTATCTGCTGCCTCCTGCTGTCTCCAACTGAGAAGGCAAGTCTGCAGATTTAGAAGAAGGACACTAAGGATATAAATAGTTTGTTTATCATTTGGAAGCAACTTACGGTTAAAGACCACATTATTGTCCTTGAAGTCTTTCCACTGCTGGTACCACTTTGAATCCTTATGCAGAACCACCCCCAGAGCTTCTCTACATTATAAAAACAAATGTGGAAATCTTAATCATATGGAAACGAACTTCATAAAATACACACTTACTTATAAGTGAGTGGTGGAAACATAACAGGGAAACTGAAACTGGTTTATTGCTCAAAAATTAAAAGTCTTATATGAGTAGAAGTAATTTAATCAATCAAACAATCAATCAATCAAATTTTATTTGTATAACACATTTCAGCAGCAAGGCATTTCAAAGTGCTTTACATCATATCAAAAAAGAAAAAAAAGAACCATGATGCAACATAGAATCAACAGTAAAAACAATAAAAACAACAATAAAAACATGACATTTAGTCAAGTTCCATCATGTTTCAAATAAAATCCTAAGCAGGTTTGGTTTTTTGTCGAATTTGCATCCATAAAAGGTTTACCGATTACACTCTTACTGTGTTAAATGGGGCAAAATACCTATTGCTATTTTTATTCCCACTCACGCTCACAATCACACAGTTTAAAAACGTTAACAGCCTTTCAACGGGCAGGGACTCCGCCGTCCCTCACGGATTTTGACCAATCTATGGTACCTGTTAGTGTCTAGAATTTACAGGGTTTCCGTTACGCGCAATGACCCTCAGTCACTCGCTGTTTTACTTCCGGCACGGGGCTCCGTACACCTCTTCCACGGAATTTCGAGCAGGGACTCTGCCGTCCCTCACGGATTTTTGTGCAATTCAGTGGTACCTGTTAGTGTCTAGAATTTACATTTCTAATTTAAAACCTAGATTGGACATTCTGGACGTATTTAAGGCTGTGTAAGGCCTAAAGTTTTTGGGACATTTTGAGATATTGAAGAACCTTGTGATTTCACTGGCTTATATTTGCGTTTACTGAAGTAAATGGGAATCAATACAAATACAAGCCACAATTTTCCGATTTTCATCTGGAAAAAAGAAAACCTTTTCATTCGTACTTTGTTTCATCTATATCCCAATAAAATACATCCATATGTAGGATGAAGTGTTTAAAACAAACAATTAAGAACACATTTTTGCAAGACTTCATGCATTGGTATCAACGTAGAGAACAGTGATTTTTCTTTTTAGCAGCTACTTACTCATTGGCCTCAAACACTCTGCTGTCACTGTCTGCCCCTTTAAATGAAAAATCACTTCTCATCCTCAGCTGAGCAGGAGCTCTGTAGGGGCCGGCGTCTCCGACCTCTATCTCCTTCTTCATGGACTCAACGCCCTACAGAGGAAGCGGCGGTTTTAATGTTTTGAGTTGGGAAGCATGAAAGTTCATCAGCACGTTAAAGCAGAGCTTTAGATAAAATCAGAAATAAAAGAAAATCAAACAAGCACTTCAGACGTTTGTGTCAGGAAAGGATTGTTATTTATCTGCAACTGAGCTGAAAGCTACTCTATTGCAAATTCAAATGCCGCATTTTTAAAGAAGAGATTTAGAAAGATGTCTATTCTTCTGACCTGTGAGATGGCCTTGAAGGCGTTGGTCCGGCCCAGTTTCTCTCCACCCTTAGACACGGACTCTGCAGAGTGCATGGCTGTCCTCGCTGCCTCTTCCACGCCTTCCTTGATCTTCTTTCCTATATCTGTACGAGTCACCTCCTCTAGACCCTTAAGCACAAAAAACCCCAGCAAAAGATAGAATTCAAATGGATATCCACTGAATAAATGTACAAATATGTAAGGTGAATGAATCCTTCCAAAAAAGAAAAATCCAGTAACCACTCTTTAGCGCTTTCTGTTTAGATCCCATCAAACACCTCACCTCTTTGACAGTGTCCGACAGAGAGCCAAAGGTCTTCTTAAACACCTCAGAAGTCTTTACTGTCTCAGCCTCTATAGATTTCTAATGAAACAAAGAGTTTTTGCAGCATTCAGTCAAAGGGTTTTTACCAACAATAATCAGTTTTAATGTAGACCGACACACAAGAAGCCAGGCTTACATATTTCCTGCGGGCCTGCTGCAGGGCGTCGGACTCTTCCAGCCTCTTGGCCTCTTCCCTGAACTTCTTGATGTTTTCCTTCATCTCCTGGTTCTTACTGAACTCCTGACGAAGACTATCAACAAACTCCCCCAGAAAACCTTTCCGTCCTGAAGAATACCGGACCTGAGCAGAGAAACGGAAAAACAAAATATAAAGTTAGTATATAAAAAAATAATAATACAGGAATCCAGAAATCTACAGGCATCCAAAACACAAAATCGGCAATGGAAGACAAACAAAAACGGTGTACAACCAAATAGGCTAACTACTAATTATTTCAATAAAATCCCCAAAAGTGGATCATATGAAAATAATTGTTGGTGTGTACCTGCACAGCTGCAGCCATGCTCCTGTGTAACCTGTAGGCATCTCTTTTCCATGTAGTAGAGACCACAGAACGTGTGCAGAGAGCCAAGGAATTCCTGCCAATCAGCTGCAATCAAAAAACAGCAGTAAGGTAAGGCAGTCCATGTCAGCGACGGGTCAAAAAGGTTTCTGTATAATTGCTGAGAGTATAGGGGAAAGCAACACCAACAGTCCAATAGAAAATCTTGAAAGATTTTTGAGAAAGATTCAATACATCATTCCTGATACAGAACTAATTTATTTTAAAATGTATAACTTCATTATGCATGATTCCCCCCCACCACCACCACCTTTCTGGTGGGACAGACCACTGTTGTCTTTACTCCCACCACAAACACTTTAAACCTTACTGCACACTGTCACACTACAACAAACTTTAATCAATCATTTCTATTGGGCCTTTACATGATAAGACCAACCCAACATAGTGCATAATTCTGAAGTGGAAGGAAAATATGAATGTATTAAAAATAAAACTGAACTCTTTCACCTAAAGAGAATCATTCGGCAATAAAAATGTGAAAAATTTTCAGTCTCTGGGGTTGTTGTGTAGAATGTGTTTGAAACCTTTTTATTACTCAGTTTCTCGTCCGATTCTGTTATGGCAACAGTGTTGTAGTCAACATGCAGCTGTTCTTGATCTGCTCCAGCCCATACCATGGTTTAAAACTACTCACAATGTACTACTGATTTTTAACAGACTCCCTTTCAAAACAGCCTAACCCGGGCAAAACACAGTAACCAAATTTACTAAAAACCTAGCTTATGTTATTAAGCGGTAACAGGTTTAACTGCGACGATTCTGATGCAACAAGGCCTTTTAACGGTCATAACGTACTTCAACTAAGATTTATAAAACCTTGTTCTCGTGAATAAAGGTAACAAAACTGACTCAAGCACACCGGAATTAAACTCGCTGTAATAAAATAGCGTTTCAAGTCTGAGAGCTGCAATGAAGGGCATGAATGGGAGTCTAACCTCGTAACACCGACACACGGACGCTGCCATCTTGACGTTCAAACAGGGAAGCACGTGCATCCTGGTGCATCTTCACTGTCTGAACCGATATTTCACCTGACCAATAGGAGGACGGGAAGTGAACATGGGGCGGGGCCAAGTAAATAACCCTGATTAAAGGGACAATCCTAGCTAAAATTAAGACATGCTGCGTCCTATCTGCATAGCACCAATATCCCCACCATACCACCAGCTATTATGATGCACTTTTGGAGTTATTCTGAAAAGAAAAGTATGGAGGAAGACTGTTTTGAGGAAAAAAAAGGCGGAGAGAAAATGCACCACAGTGTTAAACAATGCAGGCTGCGACGCGTAAACTCCTCTAATAATAGAGAAAAAGTGTCCATGATACTAAAACTCATTCCATAATTCTTTAAATGACAGTTTCATTAGATGATGCAAACATGTATTTGTTTTCATTTTTATATTAGTGAATAATTAATCAAAACATTATATTTGATTAATTATTTGTTGCACTTACTATTCTATAAGCAGGAAAAAAAAACCCACACATTCACATTTATGTTCTGCTTTAATTTGGTTGCACAAAAGTGTCAAATATTGATTTTTTTTTTACTTTGAGTACATGGTAATCATATAAATATATGCATTAAAAAAAAGAAGTATACTGAAACATGTCCATCCAATTCTCAATGCATAATCAATACCATAGCACCAAAAGATGACAGTGTCCAGTACATGGCAATGTTCTTCTCTAGAGGCCGCATGCCATTCAGAGTGAGTGACTCAGTCAATGTGGTCAAAAATCTTTTGACTGACTGCAACAAATCAGCTGCAAGTACAGCAGCCACTGAGGTTTCAGATTCCAGACATTAACATGTCTGAAATCCAAATTCAATTTGAAAGGCCATCAGTGATTGCACACATTTCCCCCATTATTTATGTACATAATCTGTAAACAACAATAATAATGATAAATAAATGTCCGACATTTGATTTAGTCTTTATTAGGAGACTGTTCACCTAATTGTTTTGCATATATTCCGAAATTTAAATGCGATCTGAATAGTTTGCTGTTTTTATTATAAGTTCACTCTGTGCATACATCAGATTATGAAATGACCATTTCATAAAATAATAAAGTCATTTCATAAACGACTTTATTTTATCTCTGGTATAAATAAATGACGTGTTTTGGCGGAGGGTGAACCAGATGAGTGACAGGTATCTGGTGGCATGCCGGTGAGGAGCGCCTCCCTCAGGAAAGAATTTGAACTGCAGGGACTCCTCCCCTCCCTCTGCAGAGTTGGGAGCTCTCTCCCCTTTTCTGCGACCAGCTCTCGCCTTGACAGCCGACACTGGCGCAGAGTCCGAGCACAGATCTTTACCTTATTTTTCTGGCATATAGCGACCATCCACACCCGCAGCGTCCACTCATCCTCTTCCGGAGACAAGCGCTGGAGCGGCCTCGTCTAGAATGGGGAACCGAGATGACGAATACGATTTTTTGTTCAAAGGTAAAAAGAAATTCAATTAAAAAAAATAAAGGATAGAAAAGATGCATAGATTGGCTCCTTACGCACCAGACAAAGCGGCGTTTTATGGATGATTGTGAATTTTCTCCTTTTTGCCGCTGATGATAATCAACTGTCATTTCAACACAATGCTGTGACATTACAGAGCCTGGAGCTATATTTATTGGGTAATTATTGCGCAGCCAAATCCGCACTAAAGCTTTTTTTTTTTTTTTTAAATAAACTTTCATCGTCTCATAGATGAGGTTAGGTTTATTGTTTAGCAACACTGGATGCTTTCTCTTTACTTCTCCCGTTCAGATGTATTCAGGCCTGCTGGCCTTTTTACCTTTGGCTGATCAATAGCGCTCATTGCCAACATGAGGAGGACTCGCTGCAGATGCATCGCATCGGCGCAAAACTTCCTTCTATTTTCATTTCTGTGATTCTGACAGTCATTAAGCCTGAAACGGGTGTCACCGAGCCTGGAGCGACCCGGGTCCCACCTCGTTTTTGAGTCCAGAATGGACTCTTTGATCCTGATATCAGCTCCTGTGGCACATTAACATCCCGGGCTTGTATAAGCCAGAAACACCATTTAGATGTAACAAAGTATCCTCTGTGGGATGAATAGAGCATCTGCCGGAGGCGAAGAGTCTCTCTCTCTCCCCCTCCCTCCCTCTCCTCCCTCCTTGTGTTTTCTCTCCCTGCCCCGAGCCTTATAACCCGTCCCGAAACAGGAAGGGCAAGGCGGCCTGAAACTGTCGATTCAGGGTTTGATGTAGCGTGTTATCAGTTTCCTGCAGCCCCGGATCGGCCGAAGCCTACGGGGAGAACAAAGTTGGGCTACGTTTCCTTTTGTTGAGGAAGTAGGGGGGAAAACAAAAAGGCTCCACCTCTGCTGCTGCTGCAGGAGAACCATCTGCTCAATCAGTCCCACTCATTAGACTGCAGCAGCATAAGACAATGGGTGAACAACAGAGACTGTTGATCGTTTAAAATCATTTGTTTCCAGGATGTTCACGGCTAATCACCTTACACCTAGAAACCTTAATGTGTTTTATTGGGATTTGAATGATAAACATTTAAAAATCATATTGCTGTTATCAGTACTGCAAGTCTGTCGTGGCTCTACCAGCTTTGCACACCTCAAGGCAGGTTAAATTGGAGTCATTTCAGTCAACTTCAGTCTTTATGACTGTCTTGTCTTTCCTGACAAAAAGCATCCAGCCAGAAGCTACAACTCATGGTGAAGTGTTTGTTTTTGTTGTAGACCATAGAGTTCAGTTTCAGACCCATCGAACCAGAACATCCTCTTCCACATTTTATGCCTGTCCTCTGCATGGCTTGTGCGAAATTACAAGCAGTATTTCTAAATTACGAATGGCCTTCCTCTTGCCCCTCGTCCATTAATGCCAGCTCTGTGGGTAACACAACTATTAGGTGTCCTATACATAGATTCTTCCACCTGAGTTATGAATCTCTATAGTTCATCCAGAGTTGCTACAGGTCTTTCGGCTGCTTCTCCACTTAAGACTATTTGGTGACGATGGCGTTCTGTTCAGGCTGACGGTCATGCCTTGGTAGATTTGTAGTTGTGCCGTTTCCATTTTCCATTTTCAATGATGGAATGTGCAAACATTGAGATGTTATTTCTCTGAACTTCTCAACAGTTTTATCCCTGAGCTGCCTGCTGCTTTTCTTGGGTGTCATGATGCTGATTTGTTCATTAATGATCCTTAGAAAACCTCCTAATAGAAAAACAGGTGAATTGTACTAAGTAGGTAACTTTGAGAGCGAAATATAGTCCCAGGATTTTATTTAGGGGTATTAGATTACACTGCCTGGCCAAAATAAAAGTCGCCACCTGGATTTAACTAAGCAAATAGGTACAAGCCTCCTATTGGATAATTACTGCATAGGCGATTATCTTTCAGCTGGCAACAA
>CAEFZX010007117.1:0-23839 GCA_903066825.1 Alfaro cultratus
TTCCAGATGGGAGTCTGGTGAGGAGTAAAGTTGTGTGTGTACATTAGTTTCCAACACAACAAAACCTGCTTGTGAAAAGAAGATAACTTAACAGGAAGTCTGTTGACATCAAAGTCACATCTCAGAACAAAATCTATACATCCAATTTTTTAAACAAAGCTTTGGGGAGACAATACCAGATACTATTTCCATTCATTAAAAAAGATTTCAACCAGTTTACCTTTAGGACTGCATTTAAACATTCAAAGTCAATAGCTTGTAAACCACCATCTTTAAAGTCTTTAACCATATTTGCTTTCTTTAAGTAGTGGACTCGATTTTTCCAGATGAAATTAAAGTTCAACTGATTTATAGCTTTAATATATTTGTTAGGTATGGCCATAGAATAAGCTGGGTATATGCACCAGGACAGCGACTCCATTTTGGTTAAATAGGTTTTCCCAAACAGGGTCAGATCTCTTTGAAGCATCTATTTAACTGAGATTTGCAATTCTGAATTTTATTCTCTATGTTAACAGTTTCACTGAGTTTAACATCTTTAGTTATTAAAATTCCAAGATATTTAACTGAGGATTTAATGGGAATACTATAAGCTTCTGTCAGATCAGAGTCATGAATCGCCATCAGTTCACACTTCTGCAGGTTTAAGGTTAATCCTGATGCTTTGGAGCAGTGGTGGGAAGTAAGTACAAATACTTTGTTACTGTACTTAAGTACAATTTTCGTGTATCTGTACTTTACTGATACACGAAAATTGTACTTAAGTAAGCTCAGAGACACAGAAACTCTAAATAAACGCACAGAAAACTCAAATCACGACAATGAATGCCATCCAAAAGTAAGTTCAGCTCGAAACTAAAAGACGAGCTTTACGAACCGACGTCAGGCGCTCCTGAAGGTAGCAATTCGTATTTGTTTGACAGTGAGTTGGTAGAGATAAACAGAGAACAGGGAGGAAAAAGTCAAAAGCGTAGAGTCTTTCAATCTTGAATTTGCTTCTTTACGACTTGCTGCAGTGTTTACCTTGAGTAAATGAAACGGATATGTTTACAACTCGGGTTGCCATTCGTCCCGTGAAACACAAAACCGGCCTTTACTTGACAGCTGAGTGTTGCGTCCCGTTCTGGATTTTCACAAACGTCCAATAAATATCATTAGCACACACTTTAGCTCTGAATTTAACAATAATGAACAAAATAAAACAAGAAGGCCAGCAAAATTGTCAAGAGAGGAATCTACGCTTCTCTCCTTCAACCCCCCCACCCACAGCCTGTGTGTGCTGCTGTTTTGGTTGCCTAGAGACAGAGGTACCACACCTGCGCCTTTTTAAAACATCCACCAGACACTCCACCTCGTCCTCAAAAGCAAGAACTCTTGCAGAAATACAGATGTAATACTGACGCTCTTCCTGGCTGAAGAGCGTCAGTAAGGACGAATAAAAAGGCAAGTGTTAAAAATTTGACGGCGTATCTCTTGAGTGGCATCAAATAGCCTGAATCAGGAGAACGGAGCTGCAGACGAGTCATGCTCAGAAGACCAAAGCATCAGAGTCGCAGTTCTTCATCCCCCAATCGGCTCCTGAGGCTGAAATGGTGGAGCGTTATGATTGATCCGGTCTCCTGTTGTGCTTTTAGTAGAATATTGTGGTTTAGTTGATTGTTTAGGACTGGTGAGTTTGAACGATCATTAGTTTAATAAACAGTAGTATTACCTAATATGATATAAATGACCATTAAAAGAATGGTCGAGGACTGAGGGCCTCCAAATGTGGGTCGCGCTAACCCCTACGCCACCACGGCACGCCCTATTCTATGAATTTTCTAACTCATTTGAATTTCAAAGGAAGATGTGTTGCTTTAGATAAATATTTATCGTCTTCCTTTGCGTATTTTATTGAAGAAATGCAGGTAAGCTAAGCTACAAGAAAGGCTATATGCCACACATGCTGCACCTTTGCAACACTGTTAAGGAATTTACTCAAACATTGCAACAACAACCCAAAAACACCAGGACTTAAAATCACGCTATGCTATGCAGACACTCTGTCTGACATGATAAAGATCCACACTTATCTGTATGCCGAATGCTTTGAGTGGCTACAACTGATGGCAGCTTGGCCTACTTCCTTATCGTTTTAAACTTCATTATGCGTTCTTTTGTGTTTTATCCTCTTTTATTCATTTTTTATGTATTTTATCTTATTTTACCCCCTTCAAAGCACTTTGTTTGACCAAATGGTTATTGTATACAAAACCATTTATTTTTATTATATTATCAAATTGAGCGTTCGATTTGACAACATAGGGCCACCTTGGAGCATTAGGCTTGTATTATCTGGATGGTATCATTGTGGTAACAGGAGGATGGTTCATCCAGAAATAGCTAAGACTGTTTATTCACCTTCTATGCTAATGAACATTATTTGATAGATGTGACAAGATTAGATTTTCATAAAATGTGCTTAATTTCTTTACGTTTAAACCCATGCAACATAAGACAAGAAACAATGCGAGTGCAGTTTCATAATCGTCTACTTTGTATGCGTAGTAAAACTTCTTTGTCCCTCAAATTTTCCAGTTGAGATGATTTCATCATGTTTGTTTACTCCTGAAGCTCAAGCATTCATAATCTTCAGATGTCATCGCAATTTGTACCGGGTAAAAAAAAACAAAAAAAAAAAACAGAGGGAAGACTTGTGCCAGTGTTTCTCACTGTAGAAGGATGTGATGATATTCCACATTTTAAATGACAGTAGAGTGAAAGAGCCACTAAAAACATGTTTGTGCTGCATCTAAGAAGAAACTTGGAAGGTTAGCATTTTTAAAAAGCTCGTAAAGAATAAAAGACTCACACCAAATCATTGGGAGACAGAGAAAGGGGTACCTATATATGTCCACAAACACACAAGCAAGTTTCAGACTGACACACGCTGCTGCACGCTATACAGTCAGACACACACACACACACACACACACACTGAGCATCAAAAGCAGGTGAAAGGACAAGATCAAGGCAATCTCTACACTGGAAAGAAACGCCATCACAACACTGGAAGAGAATAACTCTGTTTAATGTGAAGAAGGGAAGGGAATGAGTTATTATCCCTTGACTTATTTTCTGATTCAGGGAATGAGAGACTCGTGATCTGACCGTCTTTCGACAAAAGCAATACGCAGCGCTACTTCCCGGCAAAACAAGTGCAGAAGTAATAAGGCCGAGTTACAGTGATTGGATCGAGCACTTTGTGTTTAACAAGCGTTCCTCTGTGCAAAGATGCCTGAGCCGCAGCTTCGCTTGTTCATCTGGTATACCTACTTTATTGATGTCTGAAGGGAAGATTTATTACAATGCTTTTTCAAACAGAAAGGTTAACTCTCTCCAGCATATGTATGTATATCTGTATGATATATATCATCATATAGCCTTCACCTGCCCAGTAAGCAATGCCCAATGTCACAGAGGAGGAGGCACGAGGTTGAGTGCCTCATGAAATCCTTCATTCCAGTTTTAACCTTTTCAAATTTTGCCAGCTTTGAACATTTTGAGATTTAGAATATTGCCCTTTCCTCTTTTGAAAATAATTCAAGATTAGTCAGACCAGATGAAGCCATACCAAATATTTTTTAATTGCATTCAGTTCTGCACTTCAGCCGGCCCATTGTAATGTATGACTATACTGCTCTCCATTATTACTTTATAGTTCTGGCTCTTGGTTTAGGATCCCTGTTCCAGTGAGATTTTGTCTTATTATTATTATTTGGTTGATGTCTATTTATTTGGGGTCTATAATTGAGCAATATAATTTTAGACAGTATTTGTCGTATAACCTAACCACGCTTTAAACATGACCTTTCTGTTGTGTTCAGTGGTCGCTGGTTGTTCATCATTATTCTCTAACAAACTTCCAAGCTCTTCACAAAACAGCTTTATTTACACTGAGATTGAATCACACACAAGTGGACTCCATGTTAATAACCATGTGACGTCTAAAGACGATTGGTAGAGCTTGATTTTATTTAGGAGTATTTCTTTAAAAAAAAAAGTTTGACATCAAGATAGTTATTACCTTTGACTTTGCACCAATTCTGTCATTCTGTCATGAAAAGAAAATCGTAATATGCCGCATTTTATCAACTTCTAGCGCAATAAATGTGGTGTGGGCTCGTCAGGTCTTAGCCAAGACTTTGTCCACCCAACGAGTCTTTGAATTCCTCATCGGGGCCCCGTTCAAAGATTTGTTTTGTAGGGAAATAAACTCCGGTGTGAAAAGTTCCGATCATTATTTCTTTCTTTGTTTGCAGCCGGCATGCAAGTGTTGCTCTGCTTGGCTTTCATGTTGCTTCATTCAGAAGATTAAGGGGGGGACTCTACCATATGCTCAGCCGCTTGCATAATTTATGCCGTTATAAATCAACTTGTATCGCATTGAAAAATCTAAACTTACAGACGTAATGCAGCACCAGTTGCAAGTTGTTTTCTGAACAAAATTAGTTTTAAAGCTGCAGCAGGTAACTTTTATTTAACAGGAAATGTTTCTTGTTTTTGCATATTTGATCTACTATTTCTACGTGACAAAAAATAGAGCTCTACTTTCTTCTCCCTGTGGTTCTACAGCCATCTGCAGAAATACAAGACTTAGTGAAAAACAACCAATCAGAGCCAGGAGGAGGATCTTAGCACTGTCAATCAAGCTGCGCTAGCTGTAAATGAAGGAGCTGGAGCTTAGCAGGAAGCAAAGGATTTTTTTTTCCCCACAGATTATCCATCTCCATTATAAAGTCATTACACAGTGGTAGTTTTAGCAAATATGTAAAAACATATTGTAAAAGTTACCCAGTGCGGCTTTTATAGCAGTAACAGGTAAATGTTTGTGCTGCCTGTCAGTCGCTGTGCCTGATAAAACTCAGCCGTCCCTCTGGAAAGCACAGAAGGATTTTATTTTTTCAAATCCCCTCCAGAGTTTAGGTCAGGATGAAGAACGCTGCCAATGTTGAGGATGTTTCAAGGGCTTAGAGGGTCTTGTACGTTTTGTTTGTTTTCACTGTTTTGGACTTCTGCTCTATTATGGCCATTCTGACCTTCACTTTCTCTCTGCCTTGAACTCTTCAAAAAAAAAAAAAGAACTTGGCTCTGACTTTCTACGACCATTCCTGTACGCCATTTTTATCTCTGCTGTTTTCTTGCTTCCCTCTCTCTGTCCTCTTTCTATTGCTGCATTATAATCACTTTCCATCTGGGGCTCTCTGAGGCGAAACACACTGCTCTGTCCTCTTCTCTGTCACTCCATTTCCATCTATCCTTCACTTTCTCACCTCTGAATTGCGGCGACGGGCAGAGGCAAAGAGCCTGCCTCATTTTGCCTCATTTCTGCTTCATTTCTCCTTCACGTTCTTGCCCCTTTTTTTTGCAAGGATTTTTATTATCTCTATAGCTCGCTAATGTATAATTTCACTACCTCTATTGCTGGCGCTCTTTTTATTCAGAAGTAACTTTGTTTTTAAAGACCATTTCGGATTTTTCAAATAGATAAAACAGGACTTCTAAAAACCGTTTTAAGATACAATATCTTGGTTTTTACCCATAAGTAAGGACGTAACAATCCCTCCAGCTCACCACAATCGATGAAACACAGGATTGGATTCAAGTGAACGAGATGAAATTTGAGGAATGTCTTATTAAAACTAAAACATCGTGTGTACCACACATGTGCACTGATCCAGAATCAATGAAGACAGAACTCAACTGTTGCAGCATTATAATCACTCAATGATGACACAAACTTTTACAAAGTATTTTTGCTCTAGTTTCTAGTTCAAATATCTTAGTACACTTGCAATGAGCTTGGTTTAGGTAAATAATTTCTTAGTGTTGATTTTTAAAAAGGTACTAATTCCACTTGCAGATTATTTCACTTATAACATGGCAAATATATTTTTATAGGTTAAAATGGAACTAGTACTCTTTAAATAAGTGTTAAGGAATTATTTACTTTAAACAAGCTACTGTTTCTTCTTGGAAAGTTACTTGCAAGTTAGTTATGTCTTATTGCAGGTGTACTAAGATATTTGCTAGAAACTAGACCAAACATACCATAGATTTTATGTTTCTGCAGTGACACAGACACTTTACTCACTTCAGGATGCCGAATGCTTGATGCTAAAACTCAGCATTACTCAGTTTCTGATTAATTACGTAAAAAAAAAGAAAAAAAACTGTCTGCCCATTCAATAGATCATTGAAATTTCATTCTGAAATTTCACAGCAACCATACACACACTGTTCAAACTTGGAGTAAATCAAAAGGGACGCACATACTTCAAAGACCTGACACAACTTAATGATCCACAAAACCCCTGGACGTCTTCATCTTGATATCTGAATGACACCATATTGAACTTATGTGACCGTAGCTTCAGGATCTCCATTTTTCTGTTTTCAGAAAACCCTGGTTGTTTCACAAACTGTGTGTTAAAGAACCAGAAATAAGTGCATAATAAACCTGCCCATGTTTGACTAGCCTATGTGTTGTATTGTTTAAGCTTGTCTCATTTTAAACAGGCCTTATTTAAAAAATTTAAAAAAACTGTATTGAAATTGTTCTCTTTTTAAGTGTTTTTTTGTTTTGTTTTTTTAAATACAATGGCTTTTTTAATCTCAACTTATGTAGAAATTTCTGCTCGGTGTCGACTTCTAGCGTTTAGGTTTGATCAGTCCAAGTATTTTTAAGAAAGAAGTGAACAAATACACTCCAGATCTCTTAAAACAACCAAACTGCATTTTACGACTGTAGCAGGCCAACAAATCATTTGTATTCTATCTTTTACTCTTTCACAGTGTTTTTTTTAAAACAAGAACCCCAAATTCTACCATAAGAGTGATTTAATAGTGGTTCAGTTTGCTTCGTTGTTTACGTAACTCTCCGAGACGACGAGCCAAAACCACAAGAAACGTTGCATTGTTTTGTAATTTTGACATCTTGTTACCGCAAGTTGGATAACTTCTTCAGCATATGGTGACGTTAGAGCACCCATCTCTAAACACAGACATCTGCGAAAGCTTTGCAGTTCCCCTATAGATCACACACTCGGTGTGCCATTATCCTCAGCACCTATTATTTCCAAACAAAAGTACTAATATAATTTCAGCTCCAAGCTTCTGACTCCTGGCAGCAGTTGTCTGGCTGGTTTATAGCTCCACTCAGCCTCCTACATATTGCTCTATTGTTCCGCTCCATCCATCCCTCCATCTCTCTTCCTTCCCTTCTCCTCTCCTTGCCACTCTCGGTTCATTTGGCTCATGATGAGATGTCACCTCTGTCCTTGAGTGGGCAAATCCCCTCTGAGGAAATGTGTTTGTTTGCGCACATGTGTGCTTGTGTATGTGTGTGTGTGTGCGCGCGCGTCGGTGCGAGGTGCGCTTTGCATGTGTGTGGCCCACGCTGGCCTGCAGATATGACAGACTTTAGGATTGTGCTGTCACAGCAGGTGAAGAGATGATTTACTTGTCAAGGGGCTGAGGGACAGGGAGACAGATACAGCTAAGAGATAAATGTACTCTGCAGCTGATGGAATACTGTAAAAGATGCTAACCCAGCCTGGTGGTACACCTTAACGGACCACCGTTGTGGAGTCAGTTAAGCCGTCTTTGTCTGTCACCAATGTTGACGTGTTAATTTCCAATCAGGATTCCTAGCGCGTCGTCCGCTAGCTCCATTGGTTAATCCTCACCTTCTGAAAGCGTACTTTCATGTGACCCTAACATGTGGTGTAAGGCTGCAGCATTCATCATGATATGCATTACATGTCAGTTTATGACAGAAAATTATACATCTATTCAGGTTCCTTCATTTTATTTGTAGTTAGTTCTCTCATGAAATGGAATAAAATGAACGCCTTTAATTAAGACCTTTTAAAGGGGGGGTATTGTGTAAAATAATCTGTCTTGAGCTTTATGTCATGTTTTAATGTCATTTCCTCATCAAAAACATATTTGAGAAATCCTTGAGTCTTCCAAGGCAACCATTCGGGGGTGCCTAAATGCTTGTTCCAACAAAGTGACGCTTATTTCCACAAAGTTCCTCCTGAGCTGCAGTCTCTGGCCAAGCTTCTGCCTCACAGAGGTTGGCTCCTACAGACTAGTAGCAGCAGCAATTAGCAAACACCTGGTGGAACTGCTCACCTGTCATACAAGTGACCTCTCATTTGCACAAACAGTTGTGAACAGCATAATGGACGAACACTGACTGTCCTAAAGAGTAGGAGCTTCATAAAGAGACAGACGCCAATTTCAAGGCGTCAAAATGTGGAATCAAATTTCTTCTAACAAAGTTACTTGATTGCACCATAAAACGGCACTTTGTGCCTGGAAAATACATAGTACCGCTCCTTTAAGAGGATCATATTGCTGTCCTAGTGTCAGAATTGAAGAGCTGTAAAGCAATTAAAATTTACACAACAAATTATGAGGCACTGTCTCCCAGGTAACAATGTTTGGATCAGTAAAAAAAACAAAACAAGATACCTAGGCAGGCTGGAGAGAAAACAAAACCTGCTCTATGAGCTCAAACTGTCAACATGCTGATGGGAATTACATTAAATCAATCTGAAGTCAGTCTAATAAGTGAAATTATCAATGGTATAAAATACACCCTGGCCTCTACACAACTGGTATGCTACCTGACTGCTAATGTCCTATTTTTAAGCATTTTTTTCATGTGACACTGTTCATCCATGCTAATGTTTAGGATAAAAAAAACAAACAAACAAAAAAAACAATAACAAAAGCCAATTCTCATTATAATAATAGTCTGGTATCAAAAATATTTTTAATTTAAAAAGAACAAAGATGCTTTTTCTTCAATAAAACTTATTTTATAATGAATAACAGCAGAAAAACAGAAATAAATTGTCGTAAAATGTCTTATAAAGCATCTTAATTGTTTGTCCTTATTCCACAAAATATATATCCGTCTCAAATATGTGTTATATATAAAACAATTACAGTAATAGCAAAATAAATGTGTTCTCTCAAGATACATTGCTTTATCTAAATACAGGGTCTTGCAAAAGATAGATAAGGAAGCAAGACGGGTGGATAGCATGCAAAGCCAATCACTTCTTAACTGTTGCCATCTACATATTTATCTGCTGGACATCTGTTATAATGACCAGAGAATTCAATTAATGGCACAAATCAGCCTGCAGTCATCCAGACATTTCACCATATCCATCACTGTAAAAAAGCATTTTCTTCAACAAAATCTAAAAATATAGGCCTTTTGTAAGGTCCGACATTTTCTTGCTTAGTAAATTAAGATCTAAATGTTTCCCAGCTTTTTTCAAGTGAAAATTTCAAAACAATATTCCAGTGCTATATGGTAGTCGCTTTGCTATCGAGTCCGCTTTGTAACGAAATGTAATGCATAGGCAATGTAAATGAATCTAAAAAGCTACTTAAAAAGCTGCATGAAAGGCTGCCTGTGTGGATGATTAAATGTGCTTCACCAGTTTCCACAGGCTTATCATGAATTGCTATCACACTAACAAAACAGATTGATTTGCTTATTCAGCCAGCTGCCCTCCTGACCAGAAGGGGGCGATGTTGAGTTGTTTCATTTGAACTATATTTAACGCTACGGTTTTTGAGTTACACTTTACTGTATATACACTATACAGTGTAAAAAAAAGAAGAAAAAAAAGAAAAACTATGTAAGCAAAAGTTGATTTTGAATCATTTCTTGAGAATAGCCTATGGTAGACAGTCCTGACTGCAGGCCACTGGACACTAGATGGGGGAAATAGTAGTAAACTATAAGGATTGACACAAACAATCAAGTTTTAATTAGCTGGCTATGGTAAACACTACGCTGAAAGAGTGCCTTTTAATAGATTAAGCTATGGAGTCTGAAGCCTTTTCATCTAGTCTAATGGGCTTTTTGCTCGAGGAACACAACACAGAGTTGTTTTGTTTTGTATTCGGCAAACAACATAGTTCACAAGTTAGGCCATAATTTACATGCGACCGCTGTCTGGAAACTGACATGTCAATTGGGGAAAAGTTTCATGTTTAGACAAGACGCCTTGTAGTTGTCATGCCAGGCCACTACATGGCGCTGTGAGGTCAGCATGTCGTCAAAACACACATGTGCTTTTGACCTTTGGCTACCACTTTATTGAGAAACAGTAACCCATAAAATAAAAAACACACATATGGCTACCACTTTATTGAGAAACAGTAACCCATAAAATAAAAAACATATATATTACTTATATGTGTGTTACATACAAATAATATATGAAACACACATATATTACTGATCAGAAGTTGTGCTAAACTGAACAGGTTAAGTAGCCCAACGTAGCACAATGCTATCCGCCATTGTTTTTGTTGTGATCTGTCCCTACATGTGCAGAATAAACCCTACAGATGTATGTTCTGGCCGTGTGCGTTTTCACGCCTTACAATGAGTTTAAAGCAAAGTCTAGCTAATAAAACAACATGGTATACCTTCTTATGATAAGAATAGGAAATACTTAAGCCTAGTCAACCAATTGTTGGAAAGCTTAGTCATTGTATTCACAGACATAATGACTAAGCTAAAATGAACACTGGCATACTACAGTACAACGGTGAGGTCAAAGAGATTAATAAACGATGAGACATTTGAAAGAAATTGAGAGAATAATTTATCTACACTGATTTCATTGGTCATGACAAAATATTGAACTTTGTGTCTGATATTGGTAGTAATTTAACCTGTGATGTGTCTTAAAAACAATCAAAATAGTGATTTCACCAGATTAAGTGAGACTTGCTTTGTTAAGGTAACAGCAATCTTCATGGCTAAGGATCCTTGCGCTTTTCATATTGAATTAAACTCGTATCTCGAGTGAAACTCATGTCAGCGGTTGAAGCCATATCTGCGCTTTGGGAGCTAGCAGGCAGAACAAGACTGCGTCTGAAAAGATTAATAGTAGCCTGTCATTTCATTGTCACCTGCAAGGACTCGTGAAAGAATATTCAGGCTGGGGTACATTACAGGCTGACCTGCTGCAGAAATATAACAAAAAAAGTAAAATAAGATAAAATAAGCTTTGGGATAAAAAGATTGAGGTGCAATTCAACACCAAAATTTTCAGCTTCCTTGAAAGGATTCCTCTGTCACGGGTAAAATACACGGTGCGTGGAGGAGCATGTAGGCTTCCGGAAAACACACGACATAGAGAATACAACTTAATTTTAGCAAATTGACAGTGAACAATAAGCACAATAAAGCCAAATGTGCCCCCGTTGGCGAAAAATAGTCACTTTTAATTATAATCAGAGGCACAGACAGCAGAATCAGCTTCTGTGTTTAATCTGCAGCCGCAGATAAAAGGCAGTGATTGGTGTATCTGACACAAAAAAAAAACCACAGGTGATTATTACCTTGCCATAGCAGGATCAGGGAACAATTACCAGATCTTGATTACCTTGTCATTGTCGCATAATTCAATTTGGAGGAAAACCGGTGTTGACAAAGTGAGTCATATTGCAATAATCTCCAGATGATAATGGCAATTAGAGCAGAGGGGAGTGTGGGGGGAAGAGGGGATTAAATGACTGAGACCTGTAATGAACATGAGATCCATGTCTGGCCGCACGCTGCAGCACCCTCTAAGAACCTGTGGTTGGTGGACAAAGGGACACGGCCTATAATAATGCATGTAAAGCATTGCATCAAAATTGTTGGGTATCTTGGGTTTTATTTTTCCATTTGTGTCAGTGTTCTCATGATTTCATTGTTAATTTTTGCTCTGTACGTTTTGCCATATCCAGAATCGTTTTGTATTCAGGTCACCACAAAGTATCCAACAGATACTCAGATCAAAGAACAGTCATGTTGACAATAAATCCATGAAGGTTCAGAAGTAAGGTCTGAAAATTAATGTCCACACTTGGCAAAAACAATAAAAAATGTAACAAAATTCACTCGATGTACAAAACTGGTAATGAAGAAGTAAGATTTGCAGCTGTAACATAATTGAAAGTTGATTTGTTAATCAGGGGACCACTGAGCAAAATTCCACCACATTTACCTTAAATGCTAAACAAAATGTTTAGTTTGTTTAGTAATAAGTTTTGCCCGCGCACAAAATAAAAGGACATGAGAAAACGTGCAGTCCAAGGTCACTGCCGCGCTGAAAGACACATCCACCGCATACACTTTGTGACAGCCTCAGAACAGAGTGCAGTGCAGATAACAGGAAGACGAATGATTGTGTGGAAACACGGCAAATGAAGCATGTTCTGTAACATCATCGCGCTCTAATGCGTCTTCAGCAATGTGTTGATAACTTTCAGCTACAGTACATGCTGCGCGCCTCGCGTCCGTGCATGCATTAAGCTCGGGAGGCTGCGCGTTTTCCAGACGTCAAAAATCAAAACGGCTTCAGCGCGTGAAGGACGACGCAGTCGCAGGAACGGAACATAAAGTGGACCGAAGTATTCCCTTCTGCGACCGGAGGCATACTACGAGTAGAAACACACGGCATTCGCTACACACACACGCACACACACACACACAACCCGAGGCTTATAGTTGAAAGGTTGAGTGGCAGGTAACACGGGGAAGCATCAGTCATTGTTAAAACTGATCGCTCTTTGGGGAGCGCCGAGGTTCCACAGCCACAGACGTCGAGTTTGCCGGATTATTGTCACGAGTGGCGATCCGAGGCCAAATGTTAAAGTAAATACCGCTGAGAAAAATGCATCGGTGGTTTTGCGCTGCTGCATTTTCTTTTGTATTCAAGGATATATGAAAATGTGTAAACAAATCTCTCCACTGCCGGCTATTTTTAGCAGGAGCTGATGGGCTGCAGGTTTGTGGGTGTATCCATGTGTGTGCAATTACAACAACTGTGTGGTGATGTGGACCTTCCAGAATCCCCAGAGCCAAGTCGAACTCCATCATGTTTTTTTTTTTTTTTTATCCCCCTCAGCTTACTGAGCACCTCTGCATTTCTCTGTGCCTTCGCTTCCCCAGGTATCTGCTCGGGAGCAGTGCATTTGAACACCTTTTCTTGTCAATAATTTCTTCCCTCCGGGTTTAAAAAAAAAAATGTTGCTTTTGTAGCATTATTTGTCACTCAGAGTGCGTGATTCACGTGTCCCTGAATCAATTTAAATGCTTAAGTAAACTTTACCTGAGTCTAGTCATTGTCTGGCGTGTAATTTTATGCAGAGTGCGCTTTAGTTTGCGACGCCATTTACTTAGGAGAACTAAGAGCTTAACTGCGAACATTTATTAGGTTCCTGTGAAACACTGGCTTGGCAGGAGCAGTAATTCTAAAGTAAATTAAATTTTCCCTTTTTGGCAAAAAACTCATTAACCTTGGGTTTGACCCCTAAAATCTGTCAAGTTGGACTAATTAGGGTAA
Source organism: Alfaro cultratus (assembly GCA_903066825.1). Classification (NCBI taxonomy): domain Eukaryota; kingdom Metazoa; phylum Chordata; class Actinopteri; order Cyprinodontiformes; family Poeciliidae; genus Alfaro; species Alfaro cultratus. Next base: position 13,419 of record CAEFZX010007117.1, read on the forward strand.
TAGATGGCATGTAGGCTAACAATCTTAGCAGGTTTTTATACAGCATGACTCCACCACTAGCTTTTCACATGGGGGTGGAGGACTGTACAGCTCTGGTCCAGCTCACCAGTTCACAGTATTAAGTATTCAATTGAAGTCAGCATCACAGTGCAGCAGATGCATTCAGAATGTCATCGTGTGAATTCCTCTAAATGACTCACCACATCCTCCATCCACGAGGTAAATGCTGCTCTTTTCTCAGAGCTGGCAGTGAGCCTCAGCGCTTCCTTTGCTGAAGCATCAACTGTGGCAATATTGCACATGGAGAACTTCATTTTGTTATAAACCACCCTCAAAGTGCACCTCGGGAAGCAAATATAGCCAAGCAAACACATTTATGCCTCTTGAACTGTCTCACTTTTTTGTTATTGTTGTTGTTGTTACAACTACAGAATTTCATGTATTTTATTGTGGGATTTTTTTTTTTCCTTCTTGCCGATTTTTGACTTTTAGAGCTCAGAAATTTCCAAGATTTTCCTAGATAATTTCTCAGATTAATCTCAAAATTTCTGAGTTTTGGGGTAGAAATTAACTTCTTTTTTTTCCTGCCTACAATTCTTCTAATTCGCCGTCGTAGTCGACCTAATAAGCATCCCAGTTTTTTCTCGCAGATAAACAGCTTAACATCGTCAGCTACAATTAAGCATTTAAAGTCAGAAGAACCTGTGAGGCAGATTAGAAAATTTGCCTCGCTCATCTAACAGCTAGAGCTGCACATCACTCTGTGTCCTAATGTTTTCTTCCATGATTTATCATTCTTTTTTTATTATTATACAATAAGAAACATAAGACCAAAGGCTTATTTTTGCCATACTGAAGCAGTTTATAAACCAAATCTTGTTCAACTTTTTAAGGCAGACACCCACACGTAGACAGTCTATTGACCAAAATGTCCACTTTTTTTTTTTTTACAGCGATTACTCCTGAATATTACAAGCACAGTGGAGGTTAAAGCCACGCTGGTTCCGAGTGCAACGTCAAAAGAAACTAAGTTCGTGGCTTCTCATAAACATTAAAAACTCAGAGAACAATCAGATTAAAGCAGCTTTAATTGCTTCTGTCGGTTTTACAAATTCAAGAGATCATTGTCATCACCTTCGTTTAGGATCGTCCTAATTAGCGGATTTGCTTTCAAAATATTCAAAATATGTAGAGATCAAGCGCTTCTTACCGCTTCAACACAATCCATTGTAGTTCTTTTCTTTTCAAATAGCAGTTAAAATATGGCTTTTTGGGTTGACACTGTCCCCCATTACAGTGTTTCACTTATTTATCAGTATTATCGTGATCTCATGATCGTGCTAGCACGCAGGGATATAATTACAAATGTGAGCTTAAAAGAACCACACACACAGAGAGACAAAGTGTGGTAAAGTTTACTTTTAGTCATCTCATTAAGTAAAGTGGTGGGGCGTTAATATGTGGACAAACCGCCGTGCACACACGACTGGAAGCAATATTAAAGTCTGAGGCTTCCACACACTGGATTACCATGCTCAGCTGCTCAACAAGCACAACAGAAACTAATTTCTCTCCCTCCCAAGATGAATATGTGTGCACACGGAGAGTTTAAATGCTGAAAGTTAACCTTTAGAAGGCCAACAGGAGCCCTGAAGCTGTTAAACCTTTAAATGCTGTTGTTGTTGTTTGTTTTTATTTAGAATAACTCATAAAATTGTATCCACATAAACACACACACAAAAAATTCTTGGTCAGTTTGTTTTCCATGTTACAGGGGGAATAGAAAAATGTCAAGTTCATACATTATTAACACTCGTGTGTAGTGGAAGTGGTCTTTCTGCAAGAAGAGGTAATTAACTGTTACACTGACTACTGGACTTGGCAAATTACCGTAAACACCATCTCCTCACGCCCCGAGCTGCGTGTAATGCTTTTGTTTATTGGAGTGGGTGTTTGCATGAATTCTAACAGCGCAAACAGCGAAAGACTGTGTAAATATAGGGAAACTATGACAGCACAGCGTCACAACCGAAAGTTCAAAATATCTAGAGAAAATTGTAAAATACATCACCAAATGCGTAACAGTGAAGAGACATTAACGCTTTTCCTTTGTTCTTTTTAAAGTTTTTTTTTTTTGTAGTACACTAAGGAGCACTTTAGGCTTTAGAGAAGAGTCTAATGTACAAAAACTGACAGGAGCATCTCAATAAATTAGGATATAATCGAAAAGTTTAGTAATTCAGTACAGACACTGAAAATCATCTATTGCATCAATCGAATTAGCGTGATCATGACCTACAACTCATAGAAACCCACTTAATGAGAAAATCTGAATACTACATGTAACCAATGAAAACAGATTTAATCCAGAAATGTTGGCCTCTAGAGCATATGCACTCAACTCCCCATCAAGGTGTTTGTGCGTGGATCTCTGTTGCTTTAATAGCAGCCTTCGGCTCACCTGCAGTGCTTGGGCCGGTTCGTCCCATCCTCCTCTTGAGAACACACAATTGGTTCTCTATGGGGGTCCGGTCATGTGAGTGTGCTGACCAATCAAACGCAGTGACAGCATGCTCATTAAGCCAATCAGGTAGCGACTTTTCTGGCAATGTGGGTTGGAAAATGAAGTCTTCAGACAACTTTAGAGTTGATCAACTACAGTGAACCAACTAATGGTTTCAAACGAACTTGAATAGAGTTGTTAGCATGGAGCTGTGAACTGGAAGGAAATCTTGAGACTCGTTGATGAATCGGTCGAAAAGTTGGCAATATCCAGATTCATTTTCTTAAATGGGTTACCTTGAGATGACAGACTGTTGAATCCCAGGTCTATATTCCCACGTAATGGTATTCATTTTCCATACATAAGTAAGAAATATAGACATGGGACGTATATCAATATGTCAGCGCTGTGTGGTCCCATCCCACAGATTGAGAAACTGCCATGTCGACAATTTCACATGCGGCTATCAATACTTTCATTTGGCAACTGGGGAGGACGCTGACATTAATTCAGTGCCACGCTCAGTTATCCTAATGCGCCGCAGCGCATCTGTTATGGATTCAAAAATGAAATCTGCAGACGTGCAAACGTTTGCGAAGCCTGCTGTGTGGCGAAGCGTCGACTCCATTTGGCTCGAAGCGAGGCGGACACTTTTCAGGTTTCGCAGCTGTCACGGCGACGGCTTCAACAAGCATGACTGTCAGCACAACATAATGTATTCCACATCGCAGCGCATTAAGTTATCACTTCACATGTTTCTTTTTTGTTTGTTTGTTTTTGTTTGTCTCGTGTTTCTTTTTTTAAATTTTTTTTTATGCTTTTACCAGAGTTAACGGAAGCGATGATACACAAAATGACAAATCGTGCTTGCCTGAAGGTTAGAGCAGCAAGCTTTTGGAGGAGGGGCGGCGGAGGGACGGGAACCGGTTTGGCTGGCTTAAATGAATGAGTAATGCTCTCCAGTCCCTCAGCAGCTACTTTTGAAGTGCCCTTGGAAAAGGCACTGAACCACCAATTGCTCAAATTGAGCTGCTCAGTGGCCAGAAATGCAAAGCTATGACTACACTGGGTGGTTACCAAATGGAGTTGAGTGAAAGAGAGCAACCAGGGTGGGAAGAAGAAGAAAAAACCCCACCAAAGACCCGGCTCAGTCCGCAACTCCAGGTGAGAATATTTTGTCAGCTACCACGATCGGCAACTAACCATCAATTCACACTCGTGCTTCATTCAGACTAGTTGGCCTGTATTTTTGTAGGAACTAATATAAATCAGGCTTCGAAGCTGCAGTTAGTTTATAATTCAGAGCTTCTGCTGTAATTCTTTAACATTCATTGGTCGGAATTATAATTCAGTCAGCCTGTTGTTTTCCATATATTTCCATATTTTTCAAGTCAGGTTTGTTTGCATAGCACATTTCAGCAACAAGGCAGTTCACAGTGATTTACACCATAACACCGTAACCAATTATGAAGCAAGCAATAAACATTTTGTCAAGTACCATCATCAAATCATAAAGCACATCAAATATATTGATCAGAGTTCCGGTCATTAATCAAGGCAACTCTAAACAAGTGTTTTGTTTGGGGTATTTTTTGGTTGTTTTTTTTTCCATCTTTATTTAGTGTTTTGCCAAATTTGAAGTTTTGTGGAAGTTTGTTCCAGATTTGTGGTGCATAGAAGCTGAATGCTGCTTCTCCATGTTTGGTTCTGATTCTAGGGATACAGAGCAGAACCAGAACCAGAAGACCTGAGAGGTCCAGAAGTTTGTTGTCTTTAATATATTTTAGTGCTAAGCCGTTCAGTGATTTATAAACTAATATAAGTATTATTTTCTGAACTACAGGGAGCCAGTGGACGGACTTCAGGACTGGGGTAACATGCTATATTTTCCTGTTTTTGGTATGTTTGAAGCTGGGGTACGTAACTTTTACAAAAAACATGTTTCTTACATATTCGTTAAAGCTGTCACTACGTCAGCATGAGACAGATAATCTGTGAAAAAGCAAAACAGGCTCCTCCGCCTTCTCCCAGTGCTAACTACAAACCTACACAGCTCAATCAGAAACAACCAAAACGAGACAGGAAGAGGGTCTTAGCGCTGTCACCCTCGTGTATGCATTGCTCACCAATGACGGCGGATTCACAGTTTTCCTGGATCGATAAGTTGTTTCTCTGCCATTAACACGTTAAGCATGAGGTTGATTGACAGCGCTAAGACCCTCCTCCTGGCTCTGATTGGTTGACCCGTCTCGTATTATCCTGCCACGACACGGTAACACTTTTAGCAAATGTGTTAAAAACATACAGGTTAAAAACTGCTCATGAATACATATTTGCTTGCCATTTTGTGACTGTAACTTGGAAACCAATTCATCTGATTCCATCTTGTCACGTTATAGTTCATGCTTTCAGTAACGCCAGCAAAGTTAAACTACATTTTAAAATGCCGCCGTTTCAAGTCAGGAGCCTCTGATCTAGAGGGTCAAATTCACCGCCTTTATTATTCTGCATAGAATTTATAGCACAGCTATTACTAAAGATCAATAGCACTTAAACTGCTCCATTGATATTGAAACCTGAACTGATTTACAAGCACATGGTCTTGGTCAAACCAAGACAAACACGCACCGAAAAAAAAAAACATGCACAGCAATATTTGGCCATTGTTTTCGGCTGTCTAAATGCCGTCCTCTTCTGTTTATCATTTTGGGATTGTTCTCAGAGACGAGTGTTAACACACCTCCAGATACTACATGAACCCTTGGAAATTCAAATAAATAAAAAAAAAAGGTCTTTCCATACATTGGACTGGAGTGTATAAAAGTCAATTTAATTTATATTCCGTGTCTTAAAATCCAGTAAGCTTGAAAGTGTGCGCTCCTACACGCACACTTCCAGTTAACTGTATTTGAAAGGATTTTCTTTCCCAGGCAGCAGTTTGGTCTCACCACTGTATAGACAAGCATGTCCACACCAAGACTAACAAACAGACACACACACACACACACACACACACACACAGCTATACAAATACAGGAACACAAGAGGGCACAGAACGTGTTTACTCTGAGAGCGCCCCTGGCCAACGCGCTGGAGCCTCGGGGGGTTCTCAACGCTGCCCGGAAAACATCTGGCCGGTGAGCAGATGAAAAGATGGACTGCCAGCAGAAAGTGAAAATCTTATCAACTTAATGTGCAGAGTGGCGCACCGATACTGGCCTGGGCTGGGATTTGATTACAATCACTTGGGAGTTGCATGGAGGCAACCGTTGCAATTTAGCTCAATCCAGGATTTGTGTCTTCTTAACATTTCTCTGCTTAAAAAAATAAATAAATCCCTGTGACACTCAGCTCATCACAGTGACATAATGCACCTGGCATGCACTTCAAAAAGACTGCATGTTAATGACTTTTTTTGAACAGTTTTATTTTTTTGAGTATTAAATTTGTTGTATATGGTTAATAAAATTATGACACGATTTTAATACATGTATGATTCAATCCAGTTTAATTGATTGCCTGTCCATTGCCTTTCTATGCAGTTCTGTTCAATTCTCATCTCCCTTCAGTGCCCGTTTGGGATTTCTCCCATTGAGCTCAATTTGTTCAGTAGATTCAACTCAAGGTACAGAGGGAGGAGTTTTATGGCATGGATTTTCTGCGCTGCAGTCTACCACGGCTGTAGTTTGACAATGGCAGCGGAGGAATGAATGAAGTCATTAATTCGAAGTTGGCCACGCTTCCAAATACTGAGAGATTGAAATCGGACAAAGGAGAATGCTTAAAACATTTTTTTGCTAGCAAAAATGTCGCTCGGCGCAGCACTTCTCTGTTCGCAGTTAGGGCTGGTTGTTTACAGCGCACGAGATTTCTGGTAAACTTCATAGCATAACTGGCGCATTACATACGTTATGACTAAACGTTAGCGATTTGGTAATATCAGATTCGATCGATTAAAACTTCAACAGAGTTCACATCTCAAGCAAGTAATCGTTTCTCAATAGCCCACGTTCCAAATCCTCTGTACGAAGCGAAGCGTTGAACAAGGGATTCGTATTACACCACTTTACAACAAATTTCACCTTAAGACACGTTAAATGACAAATAAGTAACATCTCTATAAAGAACTATACACTTTATTGCCAAATTTTCAAAAAATATCTAATAATAAGCGTGCTATTGATGTTGCGAACACTTAACACCATTGTGTAGGTATAGAACAGTATTTAAAGGCTAAAAGAAAATATAATAAAAAGTGACTGGTGACTTTGAACATGATATAATATGATTATTTGGAATGTCTCTCATAGCTGCTGTATAACTTCTCGCTCTTGGTTCATGAAGGATTCACAGCTTAACTAAAAGCATATCTAATAATTATTCATAAGTTCTTTGGTATGATTCTCTTTAAAGTGATGTTTTCCTGGCTGAAGATGAACATTTCTCTGTATTCTACTTTCTAAAGATAGAGCGAGAAAAACAATATTTCACACCCACAAGCACAGAAAGAGTTGTTCAGCACTTTCTCAGTTCTGTGGGTCAGCTTGGGCGGCTAACTGTTGAGGTCATTTTCAATTTGGAATGCCAATTTCCATCTTTTGAATCCACAATCTGGGAGTTTATGGCCAAAGTCGTTTTGAAGTTCTGAATTGGCTACCCAAAAATATGTCAAAAACCGCAGGGAATTTCATTTACTTGCTCATTTATTCAATCACTGGTTCACAGTACAACAGCAGCAAGTTTCCACCCTCGGTTGCTCGCATTTAATTACCCCCTAACAACTGTTTCTGCCGAATATGTGCAAGCATATTTCAGACAATCACGGGAATCAGCAACATATACATTAATTCAACATACACAAGAGCCTATTTTAATCACATTGCTCACACTGCAAAACTTAACAGCGTCGCCTTGTTAATATACATTATTTTTGTTGCATAATAGATTCATTTGGGGGTCCTGGACACATAAATGCCACCGTTGATTTTCAGTTACATTTTCAGGTAAATGAAAAAGAAAACAGAATAAAAAAATTATATGGATATATTTAGTTGTCGGAGTCAACTCCGTTTGACTCCATCTGTACAGTACTCACACTGTTGGTGAAAACTGGGCTACTGGAACAAAACATACAGTCAATGGATGAGAGCCTGGAGAACTACTGATGCCTCGACAAAACCCCCTCCAACATTTGATGATCGCTGGCATTTCGAAGTCCCAGTGACCATCAGAGCACTTAGAGCTGCTACTCCCAAGCTGACAGAGTACCTCCAACATATTGCTGGACTTTGCTCTACTGGACAGAAATGCTAGTGTCTGGAAAAGAGCTTCATAAAACCGTCAAGCTTCCATGCTTCTGATAGATGACCTGAACTTAAAGTGGATGTGTGGAGAGTTTCTTTCGAGGCAGAAAAAAAGTGTTTACCACTAATCTCTGTATTGTATTGCTTGATCCTAATTTACAGAGTTCGGGAGATTTGGGGGTTTGTTGAGGAATTGTTTTTTTTGTTTTTTGTTTTTTTATCATTAAAGTTTAACATGGAGTGGCTGAGAACTGTAGATGGATGCAGACCACATTCACTCAGCCTGCACATAAGCAAACATGAGCTCAGGCAGGTAGAGTATGTCTTTTTGTATTGATATTCAATGTCTAGGCCAAGACCAAACACAGAAGATGGTGAGTAGTTCCATTCACTCGGTTAAATGTACTTTTTTTGCACTTCACAATACTTTTTACTTCTATGTGAGTAATATTGTTTTGAAGTAAGGCTACTGTTACTCGAGTACCATTTCTGGCTACTCTACCCGCCTCCAGTTTCTTCACTGAACAGCAAACAAAATTACTTTAGTCAAAAGGTGCATTCACGTTTGAACAGAAGCCTGATTGTTGCATTGTTATTTTCTATATGCTGAGCCATGTGGAGATCGAGTAAACAGACAGTAAACAGTAGATATTGTCCCTGGATGTACTTTAGCTATTCTATACATCAACTACTGTAAGCACTGATTTTTGTTGTAAAAAAAAAGAAAAGAGAAAGATATGGAAATGTGTGTTTGTTCTGCCTGAATTTGTCATTTTGCAACAATTATGAACTTTTTTTGTTTTTGAACCTGTGCATAATTTTCCATCTTAGTCTGCATGACTACAATGGAAAGAATTTTGAGCGACATTTACTCAGAAAAAGCCAGGCAAGTTTTTACACTTCTAAACTTCTTTGGGAAAAGAGACATTTTTAGCAAACACTCGGGTCAATTTTACTGGTACCCTTGGACAAAATGTACCCAGTTGAATTTTATATGCATTTAAGTTGGGAGCTCATTGCAATAGTTTATTTCGTACTACTTGACATGATGGATTAAATTTACTTGTCTTTTGATTCAAAGTGTATGCTTTAAAATATATGACATTTTAAAGCAAAAGTACTAACATGATAACTTCTTGTAAAATTTTGATAGTAACCTGGAATTTACCTCAGGTCATTTCTTTTCAGGTGATTTAATTTTTCACAACTTAAATCAGATTAAATGGTAACACTCAAAATACTCATGACATTTGACAAAAATTTTTTACTGTCACTTGAGAAATTTTGATTTTTGCTAGTTTTCTTAACTTTAAGAAAAATAGTGCTGCTTGTTCCCTGGGTACAATTTCTGGATACTCCACCAACCTCTACAGAAGAGACAGATCAGGAATGTGATAACAGGGCAACACTGTCATGATTTCACCGGCGCATCCAAACCGGTGCGCGTTTATTGAGGACGCAGTGAAACTTAACCCGCTCAGTCTCTCTTTCCTACTTTCCCTATCCATCTTGGACATGTGGATTTCACCTACACTGAATATTTTCAAGACCTCCCCTCACGTCCAACAAACAGAGACTCGGCCAACTATCAAAGCCGAGCCTATATCCCCCCCCAACCACCCCCTCCAACTCACCATCAGTCACTCAGCGGCGGATTAATCCAAGCGGTCACCCGAGACAACCGATCAGTCACTCATCAGTCACGCTCACCCAACATGCCACCCATCTAGAGTGGCACATCAGCTCACTCTGCGGGAGTGATTTCGCGCCTCCCCGCCTATGGGTTGTGGGTGTGTGTGTGTGTGGAGGGGGGGGGGGGGTTACCTTGAGCGCTTCGATATCCAAAGACGTGGAGCGGTCCATGACTGATTCCGTTGAGCTGCAAATCAAACAGAAAGTCCCAAAGGCGAAGATGATCAGAGGAAAACAGATTAGAAACGGAGCCAGAGGAGGGGAGAGAAAGCAAAAAAAAAAAAACAAAAAAAAAAAAGTTGGGGAAGCTCTCTAGAGTCCCAAACTCTGCTGCTGCTGCTGCTGGTGCAGCAGCAACATCTTCCCTCCCCGCAACTCCTCTGGGCCGCTGCTAAGACTGGGCTGTTAATATTCCAGTAGGGCGACGGATTTTCTCAGTTTCGAGCCTCCAGTCGGGGGGTCGCTTGGCAAAGGAAAAAAAAAAATCTGGACTTCACACCACGAAAGTCCCCACCGCCGCGCGCGCGCACACATGTACATCCAACCTCCGGTCAGTCCGTGCAGTGAACGGAGGGAACGAAAAGACGTGGAAATAAAAAATAAATGGGGGCAAGGGGGGGGGAGCGCAGCGCCGTGCGTAATGATGTTCTCAGGAAGAAACGGCTTTTGCGCACTTGGCGATCCCTGCTTTCTGTGGTTCTTACATCTGAGTGAGAAACATTCCCCCCATCCACTTCCTTCCCTCTGCTGGAATGATGCCGGGATTCTCTCTCTCTCTCTCTCTCTCTCTCTCTCTCTCTCTCTCTCTCTCTCTCTCTCTTTTTTTTTTTTTTTTTTTTTTTTTTTTTTTTTTTTTACGGGGAGTTGTGGCATTCATGCCGGATCGACCCGGGCGGGGGCCCGCAAGGTGTGGCGGTGGGTGG
>CAEFZX010007118.1:0-12399 GCA_903066825.1 Alfaro cultratus
TATATATATAACAATTTGATTGATCTGGATGCACAAATCAGTGACATAACAATAATACAACTGAACCAAATGATAAATCACGTCTTTTATTATTAATTTCCCTGTCATTTTAAGCACTTAATTTTAACACCATGAGTTGCATTTTTTTATACTCCTTTGTAATGTATATTGTTTTTATGATTTGGCCCTGATTTTATTTTTTATTTTTTGATATCATTGTAGTACCTTGTCCAGGATTTCCAAAAATGCTAATTGGATTTTGTAATGACATGCACATCATTTATAGTACATCATTCAAATACCAAAAATACATCTGGACACCATATATAGCATTTCCATATATAGCATTTCTTGCACAGAATAACGTAACGCTTGCATCAACAGTGATTGAACCCACAGTTTGAAGTGAGACACTGAGTCCAACAATAAATAAAGTATGTGTGCTAACTAAGAGTATCTGAAATCTGGACCAATTAGACCAAAGGGATAATTGTTCAATTAGAGTGAAGTGTTACTAAACTGCTTAAGTCTCAAAGAATGAAAACATAAGCTGTGATGGCCTAAACCCAAATCTTCCTTAGTGCATCTCACACTTACGCTGTCATCATGTTCACACTCGGCTCTGTGGAAACACTTCCAGGCGCACATCAAGCACACTCTCAACTTGGTGATGAATCATTCATTTGGAGGCACACGAAATAACAAATTGTGTCATTTCACTTACTGCTTGACTGAATCCAATCACTTCTCATATTACTTGTAATATGAAATTATGCAGATAGTCTAATCTTTCTCGCAAACCCTTGGCTCTCTGTAGTTTTAAAAGCCACTTGTGGAGCAGCGCACAAATGTGCCCACAAATAAAACAAACAAGATAGTCAATATGGTTGATACAAGACAGCCATAGTGCTAACACTCTGTAAGTGAAGCTTTATTTGTGTGGGACCAGTAAATAACTGATTAGTGCCACTTGTTTTAATGTGATCAAGAAAACCATTGCATTGCCTGTTGCATTACAAAGAGCTGTAACCTTAATTACAGTGATGTGGTGAAGAAGCATTTGTACCCTAATATGGTTCTTGTTTCTTGTGTTTGTTTGTCACATTTAAACCTTTCACCTGACTGATGTTTGGTTTTGTTTTGAGACAAATAATTAAAAAAATATTCTTCAAATGATGATTTAATTTTTTCAGTGAGAAGGGTTTTCTAAAGCAAACCAGTTATTATCCTTTATGTACCGTAAAACAAAAGGAAGAAGCCTAATACTGACATAAAAGTGTAAACAAAAATAGAAAACAATAAAATAAGTAAAAAGCTCCACGACAAAGGATTTAAATAATATGGCAAGACCTTAATGCCAATAATAAAACAGTAATATTTAGAAAGTACACATAAATAAAAACCCAACACAAACACATGTGGCTCATGAAAGTGAGAGCCATAATCCACAAATGGAGAACATTTGTGGATTATGGCTTTGTGGATTTTCTCACACATCTTGCCAGAAAAGAAAAGTTATATATTTTAAAATGACATTTTGGGGTTACTCTGGTTGTCCTTTACTGGTATCTGTTTTATTATCTGGAACAGTTAAATGTATCAAAAAAGCAAAAAAATAAAAAATAAAAATTATTGTAGGCCAGACACTTTTTCAAAGAACTTTTCCTTCATGCAATAGCATAACAAAATGGTTTTGTGCCAAGTTATGTACATATCTCATCATTCTTTTTTTTTGATTGCATACCCCTCAGTCCAACAGCATTTACTATGGTTTGTGAAAAGAGTCCATGCAACACCTGTATACGGTACTGCCTGTTCTCCTTTGTTTTTCTCTTTGTCTTTCTACAAAGCTGATGAGACAGGCCCTGTCAGCCTGAGTAATGACAGCTGATCTCCCAGACTTAAAACAGAGAGCCTGTGAGGCGGAGACACAAACAGGGAATAGCAAGAATACATCAAATCATTTGCCTTTGTCTTGCTTTGCCTTGTGAGCTCGCTACCTTTTTCTCCCCCCAGCTTGATGCTTTGGTTTTTTTCCAAGAACTAACTTAAGCCTCCCAGTTATGTAGTGCTCGGGGTCTACGGCCTCTCCATTCACAGCCTATTAGCACAGGCAGGCCCCATCACCCAGCTCAGCCATGCATGTGATGGACCCTCTGTAATACAAATTGTCTGCACCACTTACGGCAGCTCCAGCAGAGAGCAAACATGACAGCCATTAATTGGCCCGGCCTTCGGTCTGGGACAGGCTTGAGGAAGGAAAAAGAGCGAGAGATCCTGCTGCACAACAGAGGAAGGAAGAGCCAGAACTGTAGGGAGGTGGAAGGATGAGACGTGGAGTCACTAAGGTGCAGGAAGATGGGAAGAAAGGAGAGAAAGACTTGTTATGAAGGAGATGGGGCAAAATTGTCAAGAGTGGAGAGGAAAGGGGATCAAAGATTTGGGGTGACAGAGAGAAATCCACAGAAATGGGGGCAGCTGAACTTGATTAAATCTTCTTTCCGACAAAAGTTTCTCAACATTTTCACAATGTAAATTAAGAAGTCTGGAAAAAAGGGTTTAAAATTTAATAAGAAGGTTAATAGCAATCTACCAGAAATAATTGTTTGTAATTGTTAAAGCAATTACAAATATAAGCATTCATTAATGAATGCTTATATGAATATGAAGCATTCATATAATCTGAGTCAAGATTTATGGTTCTTATGGTGTAAATAATATAATTTTCTTTACTTGAAATAAACAAAAAAAAAAATTAAATAATACATTTTAAGTGATATGTTTAGTATATATTTGTCAATACAAAACAGTAGAGGGGAAAAAGGTAAATTTAAAAAAAAAAAAAAAAAAAGAAGAAAGCATTTGCCTCTCAATCCTGGCCACCCAATCATGTTATCTTTGCGATTTTACAAAAGAATTTGACCGTTTTGCAGTGCTGAAGTTCTGTTTGCCGACTGTGATTGGCAGTTTTTCCAGCTAAAATTCAATTTCACAAACCCTCATCAAAAAACCTCAACATTTTTTTGGTACTCAATATTTCCCAAGAATAGAGAATATGTCACAATAGAAAATATTTGGCCATCCACATCTGTTATTTTTAAACCAAGAAAATACAAAAGTAAAATCAACTTAAACAGCATTTTTTGAGACACAGAACAACCTTAAGTCATAGAGAAACCACTGATAAGGAACAGCAATGCACTTTTTCCACACAATAGAATGTGGCAAAATGTCATATGTGTGCAATATTTGTGTTTTGCTTGATTATTTTTACTCCAAGATTAATGCAACAGCTTTAAAATGCTGAAGTGGATTAAAAGTAATAGCAAACAAGTGAAATTATTATTTCTTGGTAAGCTATGTTAAAGTTTCCAGAATTCACAAACAATTTGACTCTGATTTTTTTACACACTGGGGCATAGTTGCTTATTATAATGGAAAAGAATGACTAAAAAGTCCCAAAGTCAGTTCAAAATAGAAGGTATCCTGTATATTTTAGTTCTTTCCCTGGATCACCACACCTGAATAAAGTAATGGTTTATTATCAGACTCCTGCAGCACTTCACTTGCTGAGGAGGAGGTTTGACCATTTAAATCCGAAACTAGCATCACTGCAATTGGACACCCATGGTCTACCTTCAATATTATCCCACCAGTCAATATTGCTATCTCAATTCTAAGAAGCAAATTTTTTGAATGTCTGACAAATAATATCAGTAATTCTGTCCTTTATTATGCAAGGGGATAAGAAAGTCTCTGTTGAAATTCTGTTTTTGAAAACTTAAAAACTGGAGATTAAGGTAAATCATCTTCCAATTTTTCCACTTTTAATGTGACATTAATTCTGTACACTGCAGCTGAAAAGAACAAATTGTTTTTACAATGAAAAGTGGGAAAAAAAATGTGCAGGAGTCTTGTTCCACCCTGCACACCCTAAGCTAATACTTAAGAACATATTGATTTAATGCCGGCACTCAGTCTTGAGTTTTGTGAGTGAGTGACCTGAAATTATGCCCAGCTGTCTTAGCATGACTTTATTCAAATCTTCCCATCTGTTAAATCATCGGTTTGCAAACAGTTTTGGATCAAATTAATTCTGTTGTGAAAGGCAGTCGATAAACAATCCGCAGCACTATAAGATCATACACGGTTGGGTCCATATTTCTTAATTACTGAAATGAATCTGTGATCGTCCACCACAGCTGTTTTCGTGGACATCTGGGTTTATGCATTGCTGGGTTCACAAGTGCCTGATTTTTCAGGATGCAACAGACTGTAGATTATAGCAATTTCTTAGGTGTGGCTGTTCTGCTTTTCCACCTTAAAGATGGCTTGTTTCCCCTGCATGGAGAGCTCCTTTAAATGGATGTCTGTTCACATCAAAATCCTCCAAATGCAAGCACTGTACCCTAGATAAACTCCAGGCATTGTTCCTATCAATTCTTAATTGATAAGAACTTAAGGAAGGAATTGCCCACACTTGCCCAAGAAATAAATAGCTGTTGAGTCAATTGTTGAACTACTTTGGATCCTATTTAAAAGAGGGTGGCTCATATTAACAAAATAAAGTTCCTAAAATCATCATTCAACTTTAATGTGGATACCCTGAAAAGAAATCCCATTATGTAGCTATAATTGCAATGCTTGTAAAAATGTCTCTTTAAATAAGAAGTGGACTTTTAACAATTATTTGCAACTTTTAAAAATATTGGATATTTTTTAAAATAATCTACATCATCATAGTACTCCGTTATTAATGTACATGTCTTTTTTTGGCTTTGTTTGAAATATCCACCTTCAACCTGTTTTCAGCTAGACTTGTAATAAGTGAATGTATGTAAGATTTATAGCAATGCACTGAACTGGTAAGCTTTACTTCTCAGCAGACAACTGACTAAACAAAAAATACCTTATTACATGTTCAATACAAGTGATGTCAAATCAGAAATATGCAATGCAGCTGTTACAGCTTTTAGATGATGACAAATGTAGCAACCAGATAAATGTACTCTGGGTAAGCATGAAGTGATAACAAATACAGAAACGTTTGACTGGTATTGCTTGACGTGATACTTGCCTGGATTAAAAAAAATAAATAAATAAACTCTGACTTGTAATGTCTGGATGTCACCACCAGGGGTCAGTGCAAGCCTAAGCATTTTTTTTTCTGGCTGCATCTACAGATTATCTGCCTTTTCGGTGGCATAAAAAAAACCTCATCCTCTTATCCGATACAAAGAGTCTGGAGAAGAATCTGTCCTTGAGCTTCTGTAATTTGTTTTGCTCGTGTTGGAGAATGTGAAATTATGTTTGAACGTCTCCTCAGTTCAGCGTCATCACTCTTCTTTAGTCATTCTAACAAGTTTCTGCAATAGACTTTTATGCGTGTTCTTTTTATGTTGTCAACATTTATTAAAAAAGCCTCAAAACAAATCTCATTTCATTGCAGTGAGAGCTACAAGTGCTAGTCCGGTTACATGTTGCAGACATCAGTGACTCTAAGCTTTAAGGTTTTGTTGCTGTGGTCTAGGGGTGAAATACAAGTAATGAAAAGGAAACTTTCCAAGCCTTTTCACCTTGATTTAAATGCCCCCTTCTCTCAGTTCCACCCTTCCAACACACAAACATACACACACGCACTGTTCACACACAGATCGAGAGAGTTCTGTAATCTCTTAATCTGTCCAGTGAGTATCAGGGTGGGTGTGTGGTGCAGAGGAGGAAGCAGAGCTGTATGACCTCTGGTATATCCATGTGTGTAGCACGTTAAGTTGTACTTGATCTTTGGATGATGCAATTTTAATGTTTTTTATGAGCAGGAAGAAATCTAAAGCATCCAAGACACTGCCCCCGAAGGACTGAAGTTAGACATCCCAGGTTTAGATCAAAGCATTAAAGTGACAAAAAAAAGGATGTAAATGTAATTAAGACTTTCTGCCAGTGATTTAGGATGGATGGTTTTCATCCAATCGGATGGAGTTCAGATTATTTTGATGAGTAGAACTTATAAAATTTCAGTCTGTTCAAAGTTGGTAGTTCAAAAAACTTCCACCTGAAAGTGTGGCAATAAGTGGTTCCAAAAAAACATGGAGTTGAAAGCATGTTTGACAAATCGCACTTCTGAATATTGTCCCCAAAATACATTGAGGCTTGTCTTTATAACATGATCAAATTGGGAAAGTTCAATGGATATTTGCCAAGTTTTTTTTTTTTTTTTTTTTTTTACAAATCACTGTAAGGTGTCTGAGAAAGGTTGTTTTAAATTATTGTTCACCTGCAAGACTATTAATTTAAACTGTTGATCTGATGCTTACTTTTCCACAGCAGCTATAGTTGCCAAGTAGCACTTAAAATGCCGTAAGAAATTATTTAATATTTACTATGCAGAGCAACCTTTACCCATTCAGGCTTCACAAACTGCAGTAACGTAGGAAATCGTATTACTTCTCTAATCGCCTGATTGTCTCATCTCACAGGCGTAAACATATTTAGCATTCTGCAGTTCAGGCTGAACACTTTGTTAGCAGATGTTGCTCTGAGTGCTCTCCGTGCCAGGCAGCACAAGCCCGAGTTTGAGACAGATGCAAGAAGACCTCAGTGAAATCTTAGCTGGAGGTAACGAGATGCTGCAACAAGAATCCCTTATTTATGCACTAAATCGTTTCACTAAGAGAATGGTTTATTCATGAAATAAAGAAAAGTTGCTCTGTGGGCGGACGATTGAGTGCATTATGTCTTCGGATGACTTGCGTGTGTATATGTGTGGACCGTCACTGCATGTTTGGAGAAGAAATGAACAAGTAAAGCCACAATATTTACTTGCAGTCAGATTTCAACCAATCAACCCCAATGGTGGTTGATGTGTTACTGTTTTTTTAATTTTTATTTGAATGATGGTAGATTTGAGTGAGATGATTCATTTAAAACTCAATTAACTCGGTTTTTCCTATTTCAAAGCAATTACATCCAATCAATCCTATGACTCTGTGAAATCAGTTTAAACACCTTTGCTGAATTCAGATGAGCCAGAAATAAAAAAAAGAGAGAGAGAGAAACAATGTTTGCCTTTCAGTTGTTGGAAATCAAGTCAAGTGTTTATTGCAGAGCAGGAATGAGATTAAGGTGATTTCAAAGGGGAGGCAAGAAATGAGAGCGGATATTTCATGACATTACATTAAAACAAAACACACACAGACACACACACACACACACAAAAAGGCATGAGCTGTGTTTGCATGCATGCGTTTTCCTGTGCACACAGAAATCAAAGGGTCTTTGAGGCGGCTGAGCTGCATCTGCATCGAGGCCTTCGGTTCTTTAAGCCAGAGAGTGTTGTGTTGCCATGGAAACGCCTGTTGAGCGAAGGTCCTATGAATCTTTCAGTATCTCCCCTCCGCTACCAATGCTCCATCTCCCCCCTTCTCTTCCGACCACTTGGGATCTTTTGATAACCCCCACAACATACAAAACTTTTCACAGCGGAGAGAGCATCCAGTCGCTGGTAAAATTGTCGAGAGGGGACGAGTGGGAATACTGTCATGTTATTGAGAATCACATGGATTCAATCTCAGCGCCCAAAACAAAGGAAAAAAAAATAAAAAATCGAACCTCCCCCCCGAAAAAATAAAAAAATAAAACTAGTGAAGCAGTATGAACAGAAACAAATAGGGAGATGTCAGATAAAAACAAATGCTGGGAAAATGTTTATTCCTGCTAGGCAAACACTGCGACAACAATCTGACCATGACAGCTGGAGTTAACTCTGAAATATCTTTTCTATTTTTGGGGGGGTACAATTACACACTCAAACGACAAGACATACGTCTCCAAAATGAGCTTAAGCAGCAGTAAATTATTTACTAAATATGCTAATTTAACAACCTGGTCCCAGCGCTCGGCAAAATGGCCCATTTCAAAATTTAAAGGGTTCAGAAAAAACAATAACGCCGCTGAGTGCTGTGAGGAACAAACTCAGAGGTTTGTGCATGAATGTGACAAGAATGTAGACAGCAGAATCAATATTTCAGCTGAGTGTAAAAATAAGCAACATGGAAATGTTCAGGCACTTTAAATAATGTTAGGCATGCACAAATAGAAATAGCTACTTTTTTTTTCTTTTACTTTTAGGTTTTTAACACATTCACAATGGATTTTTTATTGGTTTTGGTTTTATAGTAGAAGCAAAAATGTTCTACCTGATCAGTATTGAAAACTTTCCAACTGGATAAGTGTATCGCATTTGATGAGGAGCAGTCTGTGTTCCAGCCAACGGTGTATCTATTAAGACATCAGGCCAAAGAAGTTGAACTGTGATCCTGTGCTGTGTGATAAGAGAGCATGAGTCCGTGTGACCTTTTGTACAGTCAAATGTCTTCCAAATGTTTGGCAAACTAAAACTTTTCCTGTATTATACTGTATTTGCTCAAGTTATAGAGTGTAATCTGGAGGTTGCAGTGCCTGGTAAAAGTATTGAGAACCCTTGAAAATCTTCTCTCACTTGTCAGTTACGACAAACTTAAATTTATCTTATTGGGTTACAGACAGCAGCGAACTGAAAGAAGCGTAATACACGTTACCCTAACTCTAAAAAGTGCTATCTGCATATTTTTCTTTTCCTGTTTTTGAGATATGTCTTTGCACATATACACAGTAAGAGTGTTGGCAATCCTATGCAGAAAAGCTCAGGGTCAGTCTGACTGAACAGAGAGCATTGATTAATCGATGTGAATTGATTATTGTTGCTTTAACCAACATTATTCTACTGCTGCTCTTCCTTTATGTTTAGGGTCATTGTGCTGTAAGAGGTTGGACCTTCACCCCTGGCTCAAGTCTATTGTAATGCCTCACATTTTTTCTTGCAGTATTCTCTGCATTTACTTCCATCCATATTCCTATTGATTATAGGCTGACTTCCATTCGTGTGCCCCTCAGCATGCTGGCTAGATTTACGGAGGCGAGTTGCTGTCTTGTCACTATATTCTCACATCTGAGATTTGGATCTCTGCACCTCTCATACTGAGCATGGATCTCTTGGCTGATTCTTTGATTAATGCCATTTTTGTCCGGCTTGTCAGTTTTGGCCAGGGGTCAGCAACCTTTGCTATTCAAAAAGCAAATCTCCATGACTGACATAAATTTCCTACAACCACAAAAAAACTACACAAGCCTTCTAGAAAGTTTTTCTCTCAATATGTAAAATGTTTACAAAGAAAATCGAATTTCCTTCCATGAAACAATCCATATTTATAGAAGAGGATAAAAAAAACATGTAGGTTGTGGTATGACAAAAAAAATACATGAACAATCAAAAAAAGATGTTCATGCGTTTTTGTGGAATTCATAATATTTTTCATGAAAACACATGGAATTCCCACCTATTTTTGTTACCTAAATATTTCAAAACATTGCAGAGTTCTATCAATTGTGACAAAAACTAAGAGCCACTTTGGAAGGCCGAAAGAGAGAGAGGAGCCTGCAGCCACTGGTTGTAGTCCCCAGTTTAGGTAAACAGCTAAGGCATAGCTGCTATGCCTTAGTGTTTGCACTTTTGCCATACTCTGTATTTATAAGAGGAGCTATCTGAGATGTGAGAGCTTGGATTTAATGTCTAACCCTGCACCAAACTTCTCAGCCTTTCGCTTGTTGACTGCTGGAAATGGACACCAGCACCCTCTGGAGATAGACCCACGCTTACCCCATTAGGGATAAGCGTGTTAGAAAATGGATGGATATACATATATATATAAAAAAACATATTTTTAATAAAAGTTACATACTCCAGCTTTAATATAGCCATTTGCAATCAGCTTCATCAGATTGTTTTATTTATTTATTTATTTTTTTTCTGTTTGTGGCAGTGAATGTGTTGAACTTATTAGTTTCACTTGCAGGTCACATGACTGCCTGACTTGTTTATTCCATGCATAATTTTCAAAGAATCCTTAACCGCAAACAGCAGACTTGTTTGTTTGTGAACTGAGTGTAGATTTTCCAACATAGCAAACAGAATCTCCATGTACATGCCTTAACCACAGTTTTAGAGGTTTTCATTATGAACATTGAAATGTTTCCAGAATCCAGCGCTCAGCTGATTTTGAGCCTTGCCCACCAGCTCAGCATTCTGGGAAATCCAATTTCCCTTTCATCAGAAAAAGCAAGGCTTCATTTTGTTGGACAACCTCATTCTCAGTAGTGAAAAAAAAAACAAAAACTGAAGATCAAACTCAAATGAAGAAGCTTTACTCCATCTTTTTCATTCTTACTCTTGGGGACTTGATATAAAATCAACTCAAGAACTGTGATATTTATTTTTAGGGCTATTTTACACCAGCCCCAAGATGACAGTAAAAAAACAAACAGACAAACAAAAAAACATATTGTAAATATAAAAGTAATTTTGCATGTTCCTTCTTTTGTTATGTTCAAATCCATCTAACAGTACTGCAAGTATATTTATGCCACTCAGCTTTAGAAACATGCATACATTCCATTTCAATCACCTAAAAATCTTGTTTTAAACAGCTGACATTAGATTGTGTGTAAGCGTGCTCCTACAGTTTGACTTAGAGATCAGTGAAATAGATTTTTCTTTTAAAATGGTGACATTACAGCAGCAACAGCTGTTGCAACACTCAAAGCTAGTTTGAAGTTTTTACATTTGCAACCTTTTATAATCCTACATTTATACATGAATTCCATACATGACTTCTGTTTCAGTGGTTTCTTATGCATTGTAGCTTTTAATTATATGATTAGTTTAATCTGTCCACCAACTATCATCCCCTTGTCAAAGGTGCAGGTAGGGATTCCAGACTAAAAGTCTCCAGATTGTTCTGGACTTAGTATACTTGGTGTCAGGTTGTCTCCTGACACCAAGTACACCAAGCTGGGAAAGACCTGTGAGTTCTAGATTATTTCCAGGGTCTTAACTTTGCACAGAATATCTCCAAAGGGAAGTGTTCAGGAGGCTGTTGCGTGTCTTTGCGACTGTTTGCAAGCGATTCTTAACCTTATCAGCTTGGTGTCTCACACAAGACAGTTTGATGTGAACATTGTTTCCCGCTGAGCAGTTTACTGTGCAACACCGAGTATGTGTATGCTGTCGTAAAAATGTACCTTTGCGCTGATATAGCCTGAAAAGGTCACCTTTGAGTCCATATCGACTACACAAGGGTTGTAACACGGTGGTTTCCTGACACCAAGTACTCTTGTGGATCACGGTTCCACGTGGTGTTTTTATGGACATGTCATGCATAGCACACTGTTCAGATTCAGTGGAGAGAGGTTGTTCTTCCAATATGCAGAATATACAAAATAATAAACATTTTAAATTTAATTCTAGTAATAATAGACATGGATGTGCTGCTCTCCAGAGTTGGCCTCAATTACTCAACAGCATTTAAAAATATTTGCTTGTTTTCTGTTCCTGCTTTATCCTGCGAAATGTCATGGATGGGCAGGATCATATTACAGCTGCCAGGAGATGGCTGCCATAAATGAATAGGGCAATCAGCAATCTGCACGCCTTCCTGTTTTATTCATACAGATTTTAGTGAGTTTTAAAGAACTTTGAAAATAAAACTTCTATGGAAGATTTCAGCAACAATGAGCAGAAGAGATGTAAGATTTTTTTATTTTTTTAATTTGAGCTACATCACTTTTATACATTCAACCTTTATGTTTTTAGGTAACCTAAGGGTAAGCAGTAGATGGATGTATAATCTTATAAAGTTGTCTACAGCTGCATAACTCTCACACAGCAACTTTAGGGGTTATGGTATATATTTTCCACGTCACCTTGTAAAACTGTAATACTCATTCCTTGTTTGGCTCCATTTTGGTCTCCATAAGGGAAATATATAACACCGTAACTGTTACATATGGTTTTTGCAGTTTCAAATGGCAAGGTGCTTTCTGGAAACAATCCAAGCTTCTACACTAAAAAAGAAAAATAATCTATTGTGCCTGGTGGTGCAGGAAACAAGGCTGATGAAAGCTGTCTGAAAGAAAGAAGAATCATTGATATATATCTGTGGGATCATGAACACCACTGTAAGAATTTAGATTAATAGTCACGTTACGAGCTGATCCAGCTGAATATTTGAGAAAAGTTTCCTTTAGATTAAAAACTGATCAAAAGAAATCCCTGCAAAGTTAATAAACTATGCATTTTAGTACATGCTGCAAATTGTCAACAACCTAAATCTATGGGTTTAAAACAAGACAAAGATTCAAAATAGAAAAACTAAGTTGCTGTTCAGATGTTAGCAGTTGGTTCAGTAACTTGAGCACCTGCCCCTTTTGCTCCATGACCCCAAGTGCCCTTTTGGTCTTTTTTTTTTTTTTTTTTTTTTGGATTTATGAAACAATTAAAAAAATTATTAAATTTTTTTTTTATTT
>CAEFZX010007120.1:0-39395 GCA_903066825.1 Alfaro cultratus
AGTACTTTTTGACTTTTACTCAAGTAAAAATATTAATGTGGTACTTTTACTTTTACTAGAGTACATTTTTGTCTGTGTGTTTGTACTTTTACTTAAGTACATTTTTTGAGTACTTTATACAACACTGCTTAGGACTGATAAGACAAAAGTGTATCTTTGTGGAAGGTGTGTGTCCTGTTACATCTCCTGTTAAAGTAGCTCTGCATTTCAGGAAAAGAACGCTGTGCCTAGTCAAGCAGGGTGGTGGTACTCTGGAGGTCTGGGAGGCAGCTTGCTGAGTAAGAACAACCGCTTGGAACTGAAGCAACTCCACTGAAAACTGCTTCAGAAGAATTTTTATTGGGAATTTTATTTTCCCCTTTGGTGGCAATTCTTCATAAAGTTTTACCTATTTGTTTTCACATTAGAGTTTATAAAGCTATCATTTTACACTCTTAGTTGTCAAATAGTGCATTGTACTAAGGAGGTTTACAAATACTATATACATTTTATTTTATTTTTTTACTTACTGAGTCTTTATTCTAAAAACGGAACTATTTGGCCATTTTGTTTTAAACCTCGAGGGGAACCACCACCCCCTTTGACTGAACTGCTCATTGTCATGCAATGACAGTACATCTTGTGTTGCATGTTAAATGATTTGTAACGCTGCAACACAGAAGATGGCAGAAAGCTGTTGTTTCTCAGAAAAAAGCTAGAAAAGACTAAAGGAAAAGTGAGCTTTAGTGTAAAATGCATAGGAGAATTTTCAGTCTTGGTGAAAAATCAGGAAGACTTTAAAAGAAATGCATTTCTTCAACAAAATTGTAAAGAGTGCCTTTGTTTTTCATGAGGTAAAATGAAAACTGAAAATTAGATTTTAGCTTAAAGCTAACGCTAACTATGTGGTTAGTTTGCTGTTAAAATGGTTAAATTTATAGGTGGTTGCTTCTAGTTAGCTGATAATTTTCTTCTGGCTGTTTGTAGCATAAAGCAGTTTGGTTTGATGGCGTTTCTTCAGCAGAAGTGGAGTTTACTTTATCTATTGACTGTGTTCTCTAATAAGTCAATGTCTGAATTGGATCAGTCATTCATTAGTGCGTCTCCAGTTGTTCTGGGGACTTTAAAGACATTTGTTACAGCTTCCTTCCTCTGCCATGAACTTTACAAATGTTTTCTGAAGTATAAATAGATTTGGCCTGATGTTTTCTGAAGTGACTTTACAAACCCTAATTGATGTTCTGCTACTTTGCGAAAATTGTCACTTTTTTCTTCATTTTGTCAGCTTTGAGTATTACAACGTTAAGTCTTACCATTGTGAAATAGTAGTAAGTGTTAACGTTAAACAAAAATGTCAGCCCCTGAGGAGGTAATAAATAATTTCCCCCCCCTAGTTGTGTGAATAATTTTGTTTTTTAAGTTACCGTTTTGTGTTCAACATTGCAATTCCTGCCAAGTTCTTCTTTGAGGATCGTTTAGTTGTGGTGGGTTCAACTAATTGGCAACTAAACATGTTTGAGTTTTAAATATTTCCTGTGCTTGTGTTCTCTGTGCATGTATGAGTGTCTGTATCTCTTTGTGTTTGGGTTAACATGTAGTGACTCATTGACCCAAATCTGCTTCTTCTACATTCAGGCACAGAGGTCATACAGTAGTAGCATGTATTTTTACTTAATCCCTTTTTGTTTTACTGTAAAACCAAGGGACAGAAGAAAGGAAGGAAAGGGAGCAAAAAGTTTAGGTTTAATTGTGGATTTAAGATGTCTTTGCTTCTCCTTGTTCACATCTGATGGTAGTTTTCTTTTTATTCTTTAAGACCACATGACGCCAGTTCACTGACATGTGCTCTACTCATGTGGTTTTGATCTTTGTGGTTTTCAAGCAGCAACTCAGTGATTCAGAGTATAGAAACTTGATTGATTTTCTCAGGGAGTTCAGTTCTGCAGCGGCAGCCTGGTTTAAGTGCAAGAATTTTTGTCCCATTCGTTCAATGGTTTTATGATTATTGTTGAAATCAGCAACAGAATCAACTTTGTATTATTGCTTAACTTTTTGGCCAAGCTTCTAAGTCCCACAAAATAAATTTGTTTGCTTGTTTTATTCTTTCATTTAGCCAAACATCCCAGAGGTTGCAATGTTTCCAGTTAAATCGTAGTGTCTACTTTTCTCCATAAAAGGGCAATGTACTAATTGAAGAACATTTATTATGACTACAAATAAAACCATTAGTCATATCATCTCTGATATATTAATCCTTATCTTTGGTGTTGACGTTATCTGTTGCTTTTTTTTAAATAAAATGTCTCTATGATTATGATTGCTGCTGATGCTTTTGTTTTTTAACATGATTGATATTGGCTAAAACAAATCTGTAAAAAGTTAAGTTCTGTCAAGACTTCAGTCGTGAATTTTTATTTTTTATTTTTTTTGCAGGTTTTGTTATAATCATACTAATCAACTTTGTTTAGAAAGGGACCATGTACAGCTCAAACATAAATGTCATGTTTTAAACAAAGACCCAAGAGACATTTCGGATGCTTTTTTCCTTTTAAGAAGATTGTGCGACATTCCAGGAAGTCACATTTCTGTCTTTATTCTTTTACCTCAAAATGTTTTAAATTCTTTGTACATTTTCTGACTTGGCTTTGTGTGTCTTTGACCCAGGGAGTCCATGAATCCAAAGGTGTAACAGACGACTACCTTCGTCTGGAGTCTCTCATCCAGAAGGTAGTCTCTCCGTATCTGGGGACTCATGGTTTATACTCCAGAGACGAATCCTCCAATTTGCACTGCTCATCCTGCTTGTTAGGTATTTTCATGTTTTTCTGCTCTTTTCCACAGTGCTATATATTCTGTATTACAAAATGTCTTCATTTCTCTCATTCACTGTAGAAAAGAAGTTGCAGTACTCAAGAGCTCCCAAAACACACAGCTCTCCCACTGTGAAGAATCTAGTGGTCCGCTCTAAGAGCTACAACGTTCCCATGCTGACTCCTGTTGTTGAGTACGACATAGACTCATCCTCAGGTGGCAGCACTGGCGTCAGACGCCACTCCGTCTGTGAGATGTCATCTTGCATGGAGGAGAGCAGCTCAATGAATAAATTCACTGCCAGGATGACTGATGACACCAGCGGTTCAAACTCCTCCACAGCGTCAACCACTTCTGCTGCACTGACAGGTAAACCAAACAGAAGCTGTTTATTTTTTCTTTATTGTGCTTCCCAGAAGCAACCACACTCCCTGAACCTACCAACGCTTTGTCACGTGAAAACCACAAACTCCAATGTGCTTCACTGGGATATTATGTTATATACCAACACAAAGAACTTCTGTATTGCAAAGGGAAAATTACATGCTTTCCTTTCTTTCCCTTCTTTCTTTACGAGCAAGAGATCTGAAATGTGTGGCGGTCCATCTGAATACTTTGTAGAAACACCTGTTTCTACAATTAAAGCTGGAACTGTTTTGGAGTAGCTTTGGAGATCTAGAGACTTAATGAAACTCAGTGTTTTGCAATTATCTGGAAGTTTGTTCCAGGTTAGAGGAGAATAAAAACTGAATGCTGCTTCACCATGTTTGGTTTTGAGTGGGAATGCTGAGAAGACTAGAACCAGACGACCTGAGAGGTCTGTAAGGTTAATACACCGCCAACAGATCTTTAATATATTTTGGTGCTAGCCCATTCAGTGATTTTTATACTATCAAAAATATTTTAAAGTCTGTTATCTGAGCTACAGGGAGCCAGTGGAAGGACTGAGGTAATGTGCTCTATTTTCCCATGCTGAGTGAGAATGCAAGCAGCTGTCTGAGTGACTTTTTAAGCAAACCTGTAAAGACACTACTGCAGTAATCAGTTTGAATAAAGATAAACACATGAATGAGTTTCCCAAGATCTTGTTGGGACATTAGTCCTTTTAATCTTGGAAATGTCCTTCAGGTGATAGCCTTTTAAATTGTTTTTGTGTGTGTCTGATGGTTCAAGTCTGAGTCCATTACTACATCCAGATTTTGGGCCTGATCGCTAGTTTCTAGCTGTTTTATGACCTGACTGCTGGAAACTTTACAGCAGATGTATGCCTGAATTGTGTTGCTTTCTCTATTTTTCATTAATATTCTCTAACATGCCTCTGGGTCCTTCACTTAATAGCTGCATTTGATTAAATTATTCTCATTTTGGGTTTTGAGTGAATAGGTTGTGGATTTTTTTCAGGAGTGTCAGAGCTCAATGCAAATGCTTGCCTAACATTTTGGATTTTAGCTGTGAAAGTAGTTGAAAATTATGCACCGTTTACCTTCCATTGTTATGCTACTGTGTGTTGTACTATCATATAGTTTGGAAAGACTTCAATGGGTGTGAATATCTTTATGAAGCACCTATCATTAAGGTTTCTCTTTCAGCAGAAACAAAAAGTAATCTGCTTATAACATAATCTCTACACTGTTTGTTCAGACACTTTAACATCCAGTCAAGACCTCCAGCTAAGAGACAACGACAGCCCTTCTATGCTCCACCCTCTCAAATCACAGCAGCCCTCTCCCAGCATCCTCCCCGAGCCGTCTCCAGCTGAGGACGCTCATTGTACTGGCTCGCTGGAGTTTGACTCTCCATCATCCTCCAAGGTTCTTGCGCAAGACACGAGTTCCGGTCCCAGTCCGGCGTCCAGCATAGAGATGACTGCAGACCACAACACAGAGTCTCTGGACTCAGAGCAGGAACCAGACGGGATCTTTCTGGACTTCTCGCACCACTGCTCAGGGGACACAACACACAGCAGAGACAGTGATGGGCAGAGTGTCGCCTGACACACACACAGGCGCACAAAGTTCACTATTTAAAGCGTTAACACTGCTGAACCGTGAGAGATTTTCCTTGCACTATGTGATGCCCTCAGTAGTTTTCTAAAGACTCTACATTATAGAGATTCTTTCAAACTGAAGTATTTTTCTAAGTTGAATCACTAAATATGAGGCATTTTTGTCCCTAATGTGATATTACCTTGTTTTATTATATTTAAAATCTGAGTAAAAAAATCAAGTAATTATAAAATTCTAACTTTATATTTTTTTTTAAGCAAAAACCTCAAACTATTTTGATAATTGTATGTAATTCTCTGTGTTTTCAAATGTTAAACTCTTACATCACCACTGTGTCTTTTGCTGGATTAACTTTATAGATCTGTTCAAAAACTACAGTCTTTTACATATGATCTGTGAAGAATTTTAATGTCTAATGCTTTTCTGTAACTGTCATGTTTCCATAATGTTAGCATCTTTATCAAAGTGTCAATTTAGTCCTCGGTAAAGTGAATGTCACTGGAAATTTGTCAAATTTTCACAAGTTGGCTCTCATTTGAAGATATTGCTGCATTCCATTTACCTCAGAAGTTGGAAATTGGAGCTGCGTTCAACATCACACCCGAGTATACATAGTAGGATTTCAACAAAGCAACACCAAAGTAGCCATATCTCTTAGGAACATAGTTTTAGGGTTTACTTTTCGTAAGTAATACACCCTGACTACAGACAGTCACAGTTTCAGACCGATAAGTCCAACTTTTGGAGGCGCGCCATTTGATTTTTATGACTGCGAAGTTGGAATTTTCACATTATGACTAAAAATGGTGCGCTCCATTTGACTGTGTAAAATTGTTTGTAGCACTGATGAACTAAATTTAACTATATTTAAGTTCATAAATCAGTTTTCTGGGTTTTTAACAAAATTTCAACAAGATTTTAATTCAACTTATTATGCTTAAACCTGTGTGAAAGGAAGAAAAGGGGGTCCTTTTATCCGAAAGGTACTGCACTTCTGTTTGGTTTTAGAATAAATCACAGCACTAAAACTGTTTTAAACAACCTGCTTGTTAATGGCCCTACCTCCATGCTTCCCATACTAAGTCTCAGTTCTCCATTCAGCACACAGACTAGGAGATTTCACTGGAATTTAAATTGATTTAAGTCTTATGTATGCAATTGATTCCACTTTGTGTTTCACAGCATATCACCCACTACTTCCAGAATCAGTTGTAGCATCACACATGCATATTCACTTGCATCCCCTCTTTATCATTCTACATACATCATCAAACACATTATGCAATTTCATTTCTACGCAAATGACACATAGGTTTACACCTACATAAAACCGAAAGAAACTAACTAATTCCAATGTTTTGAAGAGCCATGGAGTGATTTTTGACCCAAAGTTATCCTTCAATTTACACCTTCTTTGAGTTGCTGGAACAACTTGCTTTTTCATCTGTGCAAAACTGCAAAAAATAAAAAATAAAAATTACACCTACATCCAATATGGAAGCCATGCATCTAATTCAATCTGAATTTAAAGTTGTTTGGTGACCAAACAAATAGTAAAACAATTCTTGTTTTTTTTCTTATTTTTTGGCTCTCAATTGGTAAGAAAGAGAATATTGATTAGTAAAATTTTAAAATTAAATGGTTTCATGACTAATCATAAGATAAAGGATGTACACGTAATATAAACATACACCCACTGCATTAATTATGTACTAAATGTTTTATCCTTTTGAAAATAAAAGATGAAAAAATTCACAAAATAATATAGTTTTCCATGTTCATGTTTCTGTCTCCCATACTTTTTGTTCTGGACAAAAATTAAAGCAAGTTTCAAGCTTTTTCAGATTCTGTAACATGAACTCAAATATATTTATTATACTTATTTCTACTAGAAATGATTGCACTTGTCTTACAAGTTTCTAGTTTCAAGAAAAATTTACTTATATTTTGACCATGAATTTCATTTTATTGGGTCCTTATTGTCTATGTAAATGTAAAATTTATATTTCTATTTTTCAAAGGCATTTATAATGAATTGTTTACAGGAAATGTTCCTAAAGAAATGAAAGAGGGGGAATGCACCCTGTGGCTTTTACAAACTTAGTTTATAAAAGATGGAATAATATGGAATCATCTGTTCAGTTAATAACCTTTAAAAGAAAGACCTTTTCTTTCATTCGTTTATTTGCGAATGCACCAAATAGTCCAACTAAACTGTCAATTTTTCATCAGGAGATTGTTGACTCCACAGTGAAGGGTCTGAAGACCTCTGGAGCCACAGGTTGCAGACTCTAGTTCTAGAAATTTGTTCTTCAGCTGGATGAATTAAAAGTCGGGCCATTTGACCAAAAATGCACCTTCAGGACCTGGACACCTTGCAGATACAGACTCTGTGGTCTTTGCAAACTAATGCATTCTATATAGGGGGTCTTATTTGTGACAGCTAAAACAAATGTCAATATTAGATCAGGCAGAACTACTTCAAGTACAAGAAAGTATAATGTAGCAAATGTTAATGTGAAAAGAGATGATGTCCCAAGATATTATTGGCAGCTGCTTATAAACATAGCTTATGAATACTGTTTTATTTTCCATTACCTCGGGGCATTCAGTTTTTAGACTACTGTAAACAGGGTGTATTTTAATGTATTATTGTAACTTTTTTAAACAGTTTTCTCACTTTTTATGAATCCAATTTTGTCATATCAAAGTACCAGTTTTACAGCTTTAG
This sequence comes from Alfaro cultratus, assembly GCA_903066825.1. Classification (NCBI taxonomy): domain Eukaryota; kingdom Metazoa; phylum Chordata; class Actinopteri; order Cyprinodontiformes; family Poeciliidae; genus Alfaro; species Alfaro cultratus. The sequence continues at coordinate 7,528 of CAEFZX010007120.1, forward strand.
AGATTACCTTTTGCTATTATCCTTATGTTTAAAGTAAGTTTGTTTACATTTATCCGCAACAAATCTATTACTTGACTTAAATAGTAATTTTTATTTTCACTCACTTTTTCGTTTATTTTGATGGAATCCTTTTCCTTTTGCGTGCCTTGTTTTAGGCTTAGTCGGCCACTAGGGGGCGTTAGTTATCCCTCTCTGGTCCATTGTTTCTGTTCTGCACCGGCGGGGCGGACCGAATTACAGGAAAATGGCGGACGGTGTGGATCATATCGACATCTACGCCGACGTCGAGGAGGAATTTAGCCAGGTATTAAGGCCTAAATTACCGCACGTTGTTCCCTAACCTTAGGGGACAACGTATTTTGGGTTTGGCCGCGGTGTTTTGATATTCCAGTCGAATTATTGTCGAAGTAGCTCGTCTCCTAACTAGGCCTCTTTCGCCATGCTGCAAGCCTGCAGCTCAGCTTCAATAGTTCGTCATCTGAAATATAAAACGATCGATTTGACTATATATTTTTCCATACGTATTATTAATGTGCAACAGAATATTATTGTTTTATCATAAACACTTTGTAGCTTAGTGTATATTACTGGTTTTATCGTGCAGCGCACGTCAGGCCTCGGCATGGTTCCCGCGACTAAAGCTAAGACGAGCCAAACAAACGCAGTTTCCTTAGCTAGCTTCGCACTATTTCAAGCGAGTTGTTTAGGAGCGCTGTAGTTTTATTAGTTAAAGCTAAATAAACATATTCTTCTGTGAATTCTACAAAACACTACACTTAAATTGAGTGAAAATACATCTGGCTGTAGCTATGTGCTATTAGCATATCTACATGTTTCTGTTTATACACACCCCTTTTGTTTACTTCTTCTGCGGTACTTGAAGAGACTCGATTAGTTTTATCTAGGAAGTCAGTCTTTCTACAAAAGAATGTTTTTAAAACCGCGTGTTTTCTGCGAATTAGTAAAAATAATGTTAGCCAATAAATACGTGGATGTCTGCTGTACATTTACGCGGATTAAAACTAAATAATAGGACCTTTTTGACCATATAAGCCCAATTTTTCTTTTTTTAAAAAAAAGATATTAGGCCTCTTTAGCCATGGTTTTGCTGTTCTCAACATTTTTATTCTAGTTGCTGATATTTTATTATTGATTTCTATATTTTGGTCTAACTCTTCCAGTGGTGTCAGACTCCTGCCTTTGGGGGTCTTTGTCTAGCAGCATGTGGATTTCAGCACACCTGAATAAAATGAATTACCCCCTCATTTTGCGCTGTTAATGGCCCAATTATGTGATTCAGCTGTGTTGATGTAGAGACTCATCTAAAAGTTGCAGGAGATTGGCCCAATTCATTTCAGGATGAACAATTGCTTCTTTCCAAGTTTGCGATCTTGGAGAAATAAGTGAATGGGGGGGGATCAACAAAAACTGACCTAAACAAATAAATCTGTTTAGGTCAGATTTATTTGGTTAAAAGTAGTCGTCTTTCATTGGACATTTTATGCCAACCATACATCGATCTGTGCCCCACCTTGGGAATGTTTTCAGCCTGATTATAACAATATTTAATTCTAAAATAATTAATTTGCTGCCAGAAAATGTGGCTTTTGTGATTTCTGTAAATTGAGTGTTTAAGTTTGAGCTGGTATGGCTTAATTGCTCCCCATGTTTATATTCATCTAATGATGTTTTATGACAGGAACCGGAGTATCCCCCTCATGAGCAGATCGATTTGTACGATGACGTAATATCGCCCTCGGCCAATAACGGAGATGCACCGGAAGACCGCGACTACCTGGACTCGCTCCCCGCCCCAGGAGGCTCTGAAGGGGGGAAGAGCGCCCCGCCCAATGTGGTTTACACCTACACAGGCAAAAGGATTGCCCTGTACATAGGAAACCTGACATGGGTGAGGGCCTATTACAGCTCAGATTTGTGTTGAACCTCCAAACGTTTGATTTGTGTTTTGAATGAGCCCTGGTATGCTGACAATGAAGTCTTTTGTTTCGCAGTGGACAACAGACGAAGACCTGACAGAAGCTATTCGGTCAATAGGCATCTCAGATGTTCTTGAGATCAAGTTCTTTGAAAACCGAGCCAATGGCCAGTCTAAAGGGTGAGCTCGTTGGTGTCTGCTGGTGGATATATGATATGTCATTAGAAGTACCTTGAATCGAAGACAGTCTTGTACTCCAGTCTTTTAAGAAAAAATTTTCCAGCCGGTATGAGTGCACGTCCTCCTTTAAATGTTCCAGGTTTGCCCTAGTGTGTGTTGGTTCAGAGGCATCGTCCAGAAAGTTAATGGACCTGTTGTCCAAGAGGGAGCTCCATGGACAGAATCCCATCGTCACACCATGCAATAAACAATCTCTGAGTCAGTTTGAGATGCAGTCACGTAAAAGTAAGTTGGCCATCTGCTCTCTTGGAACGTCTTTCTTAACTTTTTAAAATTTGTTTTAGGTTTGTAAAATAATCCTCTATTTGTTTATAAAGTCAATTGGGACGAGCAAATAGAAATATGTGGGTTTGTTTTTATCTTATTTGATTGCGCAGGCACCCAGTCGGGCCAGATGTCTGGGGAAGGTAAAGCCGGGCCTCCGGGCTCAGGCTCCCGTGGCGGATTCCCGATGGGCAGCCGCAGCAAAGGCAGGTTCCCTGGACCCCCTGGTCCTGGAAATGACCGCTTCCCTGGCCCTGTGGGGCCCGGAGGCCCGCCACCACACTTTCCAGGTTGGTTTGACGGCACATTTTGAGGGAAATACTAGAGGTGGTGTTGGGTGTCAAAAACACTTTATTACAAGAAGAAAAAACTCAAAAATTAACAGCCAGTCCAAATGATTCAGCCTGATTAGGTTGGCTTTTTATCACAAGGTTCTGCTCAACGAACACACTATTACTCAGACTTGCATGGACTCAAAGCCACTCATGTACAGTTTTAGAGTTTTAATTTGTATTGCCAGAATTGTGTTTGTGCTTTTCTTAATTTAGATTGTTCTTTGTCTGTCCCACTCTGCCTCCAGTTCAACTTTCCTGGCTGCAGTCCTTCGCTCGCTGATAGATTCCAGTTCCATTTCTTAACTAGCTCTTTGCTTAAAGCTTAACTTGGCGTCTTTTAGCGCTTCACAAGTCTTGTGTTGCTTGCATAATGCAAGAAGCAGAAGACATTATTGTAGTGCTTTTTTTCTCCTCTCCATGCAATCCTTTTCATGCCTCATCTATTGCTTATTAACTGTTGCCCCTCCCCCACTGGGATGCGTCAGGCCTTCAGTTCGGAGCCAGAAGTTTATGAAGGGAAGAGTGATGGTTGGTTTGCTTTCTTCCCCATTAGGCTCGGGAATGAGACCAGATCTGGTTAGCCACCATGATGGCCCTCTGATGGAAATGAATTTCAATCCCTTCCCGCCGGGGGGCAGGAACGGGAGCTGGCATAGCAGAGGTGAAACACCTCGATTGATCTGAATAATTTGATCAGTTATCTTTCTTCTCTGAAGACTTAGAAGCTTGGTGATGGACCTGTGGTACAAATTGTGTCAGGATAATGATCTTATTCAAGGTTCAGTTTGAACTACACTCCCAACATACCAGTGCCTTACAAAAGTGTTTGGATCATTTCAACTTGGTCACATTTTGTTACAACTACAAACCTCAGTGTATTTTACTGCCATTTTGTCTGATTGATAAACATAACGCACTGATTAATTATGAAGTGAACTGAAATGGATACATGGATAAATGTTTCCAGCCTCTTCACAGATAGAAATTTGAAAACTGATGACACAATAGTATGTAGAACCACCAGTGTTTCTTTTCACTAGTTTGTTGTGTCCATTACTTTTCTCCTTACAAAGATGGGTTTTGTTAATCAAGTGACTTCCGAAGGCATTTGGTGCTAAATTTAAATGCCATATTTTTATTTTGAGGAGAAAGGAAAAGAAAAATTATCTTTTCGCTTCGCATAATGCATTGAAGTTTGTGGTTTCTAAGTACATGCTATTAGTACTTTTGTAAGGCACGTTATCAAATATAAGAAGCCTTTAAGCAAGGTTTAAGCATTCCAGAAATGGTTCCTCCAATGTCATCAGAAGAGCCGTTGTCCATTAAATTGTGTTTTCAGGATATTAATTATATGAAGCAACAGCTTGCTTTCATCTGTCTGTCATTTGTCTCTGCTTTGCGTTCTCACCCAATCAGCATCTTAACATTTATTTGAAAGATGCTAAGAAAAATAAAGCTCTCCTAAGATGTTTTTATTAGAGTTTTAATGTACTTTATGCTGTGTGTTGTTTTCCCATTTTGCGTTCTGATGTAGGAAAGACCTCCAGAACTTTTAACAACATGCTTATTTCTCCAGATGAGAGCTGTTTGGCTGTGCTGTAGCCAGAGGTTAAGCAGTTTGTTTTAAGTACATCTCTTCTTCTCCTTGTTATCTACTATAGGTGGGATTCAGGGACCTCCTCGTCCTCCTCCGGGCCCTCCTGGCCCCCCAGGGCCTCCAGGTCCTCCACCTCCTGGCCAAGGCCTTCCTCCTCCTCTGCCAGGCCCCCCGAATCGTGGCGACAGGCCTCCCCCACCAGTTCTCTTCCCTGCTCAGTTCGGCCAGCCACCACTTGGACCTCTCCCTCCAGGGCCCCCACCTGCAGGTTACGTCCCCCCTCCTGGTCCGCCACCGCCTCATCAGGGCCCGCCTCCCCCAGGACCCTTTCCTCCTCGGCCTCCAGGCCCTATTGGACCCCCGTTGGCTTTGGCTCCACCCCCACACTTGCCAGGCCCTCCTCCAGGTGGGCCACCACCAGCTCCTCATGTGAACCCCGCCTTCTTCCCTCCGCCTGGAGGAAACAACATGCCCCCCAACGACAGCCGAGGCCCCCCAGGGCCAAACGACCTGTACGGACGGCCGCCGCCATATGATTCCAGAGATTACGGTCCTGGACGAGGGTAAGGCTAATGGAAGTCATGCCAAGAAAAAAAAAAACAATTGTCTTTTATTGGCTGCATTGGTGACTGAACTCCTTATTGGCTCTTTGTAGAGACATGGAGTCATCACGGGGCCCTTTGAATGAGGCTGAGTTTGAAGAGATCATGAACAGGAACAGAGCTATCTCCTCCAGCGCCATTTCCAGGGCCGTGTCTGATGCCAGCGCAGGTAACAAAGATACCATCAATAGCAAGAGAGCTCAAGCCAATGTTATCTGGAATTTTAGGCAAACAAAACATCTAAATGTTAAACGGTAGAGCTAAAAATAAAGCTCACAATTCACAACCTGTAGCAGCTTAACCTGCCAACTGTAGATGATCACCAAACAAAATATAAAGCAAAATCCACAAATTTAACAGGGCTGCTGATGAATACATTTGCATAATTCATATCATTAGTTATGTTGTAATAAAATTTCTTTCTTACTAATTACCTAACAGAATTTTCCAAAGTGCAAAATTTCAAAGAAAGTATTAACACTTCGCTATCTTGGAACCTGATGCCAAGTTTTTTCTTCTCAGTTGAATTGCCTACTACTTTCTGGTGTTTCCTAAATTCAGACAATAAATGTGTTTTCACAGTGCATTTGTCATATATTTAAAAATCTCCAAACACTGGTGATCAGAATCAAAAACCTTTGTCGCGTTTGAAGATTTAGTTTTATCACAACTCTACACAAAACCATCTTTCTTTGCTCCACTTTTTTGGTTGGCATGCATTGTATCCAGGCTAGCAGTCATTTTCTTTTCATGTTGACCAATCAAATTGAAGGCAAGGGAAAGTGATGCAGAATTTATATTATTACAGTAAATATTGCTTTAACAGTATTAGCTCTGACTGTCATTGTGTCTCCACCAATCACCCTGAACTTTAGGATCCCAACAGATAAATCGGTGTGGTGTGATCGTCAGTGCAGTAAAAATCCATCCAAGTATTATTGACATGCAAAGAAAATAAATGGAATTTGGCACCAAACATCGCATCCAAAAACTCCTATTGGGACTTTTTGTTATTTGCTGAAAGAACAAATGGAAATGTTTTAGTACAGTGAACTGGAATTGAATTGTCACTGCTTAGGAATATAGTTCAGAGAAAGTTGTAGGGTTTTTTTCCCTTTTGAGGTTTTGCATCAGTAATGAATATCAACGTATCAACTTCTGGTAAATGTGTCATTTTTCAGATTCCCTGTTTAATGCATAGCTCTCCCTCCTTTAGCTGATTATGGCAGTGCTATAGAGACTTTGGTGACGGCCATCAGTCTGATCAAGCAGTCCAAAGTTTCTGCAGACGACCGCTGCAAAGTCCTCATCAGTTCCCTGCAGGACTGTCTCCATGGCATAGAGTCGAAGAGCTACGGCTCTGTATCTAGGTAAGAACAAAACAAAGCTGAAGAAAAAGGTTTTATCTTTAAAATGTTGAGTCGACAAGCATTTAATTTCCACCAGAAGAGAACGCTCCCGAGAACGCGACCACAGCCGCTCCAGAGAAAAGAGCCGGCGACACAAATCCCGCAGTCGAGACCGGCACGAGGATTATTATCGAGAGCGCAGCCGGGAGCGCGACCGCCACCGTGAGAGGGACCGGGACAGAGATCGTGAACGAGAGAGGGAGAGGGAGTACCGGCACCGCTAGATGTCAGGGCAGGTGGGTACAGCATGGTGCTCTGTAGCCATTTTAATTGGATCTGAACCAAAAAGTTGGCAGAGGAAAATAACAGAGACATGAAGCCTTTTCCTTTGCTCACTTCTTTGATTATTAAACTCCAAGTAAATTGCAGTATGACATTTTACCTTCTGATATTACATGATATAAAATGAGAAACCATTTGGTAAAGAAAGTGTTAAGTGAGCAAGGAAATGGCTTTGAAAACTCAGCCTTATGGATTCAGGTAGGTGGAAAGGTGAGTTACCATTTTGTTTTACAATGTGAGCCATTGCACATGTTGTGTATATTGTCTGGAAAAATGTATGTAATGGTACATTTACAAAAGCTGAAAGTCCCAAAGCTTAATGATACTTTTTTAGCTTTTATTGTTCAAGCTTATTATAGACTAACATTTCAACACCAGCTTTGTCTAAAATTGATTGGTGAGCTTCAAGTCTGTTCTGCTTTTGCAAGTTTCATGTCCTTCAGCAGTGATTGTTTGTTGGAAGATGAACAGAGAGCTTTTATTTTATGCAATAGTCAATGTTTGCTATGCAACGCGTGAACTGGAACAGAGTTGGGATTTGTATTTGTGAAGTTACAGAAACAATAGCAGTCACTGGAAATTCAGTGTTGGATGTATTTGTTACTTTTGGGCTTCAGAAGTTGGTAAATCACAAAGTTCACTGATCCTTTTATATATTATATATATATATATATATTTCATTTTTTCTGGGTAGTTTTCACAGCTGAACAATATTCTGGGCATCATCGTTGCACTCCTCTGAAGGGATGACATAACACAGTACCTCTTGAGAATTGGTTTATTCTGATTGTGCTATATTGGCAATGATTAGGAATGTTAAACAGCTGAGTTTTGTGTTTTACCAACAGCTGTGAGCTTAGATCAAATGTGGAGCAACTTTTTGGCTTGAATTCTTTGAATTTAGACATACTTATGTGAATTTACAGCTGACTTTGACTGTTGGTATTTGGTGTCATTTAATGCCACACATTTGATGTCCCATCTGTTCTCACAGTTTCTATTGCAGAATCTGCATTTAACCTAACTTGTTTTATTGAGTTAAGTGAAAGTAAAATGCACGTTATTAGCAGAAAAACATTTTATTAATGTAGATCTGTAATAATGTGAAGTTTCGCCATTTTATTAGGTTAAATATATATGCAAATGTTAAGACCCCAAACAATATTAGCATTCAACTGTTTGCATGCAAGACCTGATCTTGTACATGTGTCAAACTTGAGTAGTTCTAATGTAGCTTTGTTGAATTTCAGACAATTGAACCTCATTGTAAAACTTTGAGGTGAAGTTGAGAAATGAAGGATCCTCACGTTCTTGTCTTTCCTGATTTAATCTGCCATGTATGTTGGTGTGAAACATTTGAAAAAAAATGTGCTTGCTCCAGGTATTTTAGTGTCAAACTTATGTAAAATGAGATGAGTTAGCTAAATTAAATGTCGCAGTTATGTAAATGGTTTAAGATTTTAAATAATAATCTAAAAAAATATATAATGTTGGCCATACTTTATTGTAGGGATGGGCATTTCAAACATCTGTAGTATGGCAAATTGTTTTAGGAGAAAACCTTATAATCCAATATTGAATATAGATCTTGGTGATTAAGATTCTAGAGCACAGGAAAAGTCATAGGATAATAATTAGGATAAACTTTGGGTAAATAAAATTATTGCTTTACCCAACTATTATAGAATAGAGTAGAAATACACTTTATTGTCCCACACTGGGAAAATTCTGGTACAACAGCAGAATGGAATGGAAACATGATTAAAATATATAAATATATATATAATATATAGAAACAATTAAGAATAACAGACTGTACAGTGAGGGCAAAATTACATCATGACACACTGTGCAGTTAATAATTGTGTATTCAGATGCAAAAGATTGCACAACTGAGTAGCATAATTTAAAAATGTACAAAATGACAATGGATGTTTTTGCATTAAAAACAGACATTTACAATAAGTTACAATAAAACTAGGCAAACAGTGGAAATACCAAGAGGGATGTAAACACTAATAGTTTGATAGTTTGTTGGGAACAGTGATTGTGATAGTCTGGTAGCTGATGGGAGGAAGGATCTACTATAACACTTCATTGCTCACTTAGGATGCAGTACTTTGTCACTAAAGGAGCTCTGTTACGGTTTCCTGTTTTCCTAACATTTTGCACCCACAAGTTAATATAAAATCAGTAAAAATACAAACTAAAATTTGAAATGAAACCATTGAGATAATGAAAGCCATTTTTAAAGCTCTAAGCACCCACTCTACTTTAAGCTGATGGATTGCCCTCTTGTGGTAACAGCTACACACTACAGTCAGGGAGAGTAAAACGAGATGGAAATATCGTACAACATTCTGTTGCTAAAACTCAATGTAATTACTATAGCTTCAATAATCAGTGCCCATCCCTAGTTTACAGTCTGAAATGAATTATCCAGGTTGTGTCCCAGCATGGTATGTTGTGCTGTCATTTTGGTCATGTCATACTAGTTGAAGTGATCTATTTATTCTTTGTCACCAACTTCTCTAAGTAATTTTTACAATACATTGTTGGTGTTTTGCTTCTCAAATTAATCTGTAACATGTTGAGGCTACTCTTAGTCTTTCTGGGTCACTTTCTGATTAGTGTCACCCATGTTGTAATTGTTATTGGTTGGTACTGTCTACCGAGGCACCATTTGCATGTTAAATAACATGCTACCTTGTGTATATCTTTGCTGTAGTTGAAATGTTGTTTGTAGTGTGCTGCTGCTTTGTTTAAGAAAAAGAAAAATTTGGATCTCAATTTAATAATGATCAGAGATCAGTAGGAACATTTATGGTTACCTAGCCCTCTGAGTCACTGAAGTCAAATGCACTTGTAGTGAGGAATTATGCATTGTGTATTTAATATATACTATTGCCTTTTTATTAGTGTTTCTATTGTATGCCATGAAATATTAAGCAGGGTGATTTACATTTTGGTTTTGCTGAACTTTAGAAGCAAACAAAGCCCAACATAATGTCACTTGGTAACCATTTTACTGCAATGTCCTTTTTAGTGCAGACTTGTGCTGAATCTTAGGTCTTAGTAAGTCAAACAACTTTGTATTCAAAGTATGTATCCTTAAATTATGCATTACTTGATTATTTCACATAAAAGTACTTTGTGTCCATTGGGAACCCTGTTTAAGATACCAGTCATTTAAATTTTATTTTTTTATTATACATGGAGTGGCAACAATTAAGTTTAGAAGCCTTGTTAACTGCACCAGGATTTTCTAACACCTGTTGCCACAAAAAATTAAAAGGTACCCAGTGGACACAAGGCCTGATATTGAATGTGTGGACAATAAAATGCATTTGAGTAAAGTTTGAGAACTACTTGATTACTTTGGAAATGGGCAAAACATCATGTCCAAATATGCCCCATGTTCCAGTGCTCCACGCCCTTCTATGTAATATTTCAGGAAAAGAGTCAGTTGTGTGATATATGTAGTTATGCCTGTTATGGTTTGGCCATCTGTTGTCAAAGTATGCTTTTTACTGTTCATAATCGTGAACTAAGTGTTTTTCAAAGTTTATTGCTTTGCAATGCCTTAAGATACTTTGCCAGTATAATTATTGAAGAGGCATCTTCAATGTCCTTTGACAAAGAAGCAATTTGATCATGTCAAACCAGAGTCAAACACACTAAAAATAAAGGTTGGAACCAACTTGCAGAAACAAAATAAGGTCTAGTACATAGTCTATAGGTAATGTACACAGTTACAAGGAGTAGCAGATCAGAGTTAAAAGAAACCCTTTTTCAAGAAAATCTGGTCTTTGATTGTTTCTGTCATCACACTAAAAACACGAGCAAAAAAAGTTTGGAATAGTCTGCAATGTCTTCATATTATTGATTAGTCCAAGTTTGTCTGTTTTAAATCAAAATGCTTTATGGACTCTAGATCAAGAGTCTGCAATGTACAAACCTTCCACAGTGGCTGCTGGCGTTCACAGGGGTTAAGGACCACAACCACCTGTGAATATCTAAAAACACCAAATAGGCTCCCCTTGGGGAAAAAAATTATACAAAAATAAATGTATTTTGCTGCCTATTTTAATACTCTAAACAGACTGAATAAATTCCAGCTTAGGAAGCAGGATTGCTTTGGCACAGTGCTACTAGACATAATTGGCATTTCCAATCCAGGAGCACCATTTCTTTTCCTGGCTGTGACCTCCAGAAAACGAAATAAGGAGAACCATGGATGCTATGGTGCATTCACACCAAACACTTTTTGAGCGTTAGGCGTGTCTGGTTTACATTCACAGTTTATGTGGAGGCATGTCGAGGGCCATTTCGAGTGTCTAGTGTGGCACGATTTGAACTGTTTGGAGCATTTTAAGCATTTGTCAGGTCTAGCGCACACAACGCTCCACATAGACTTTGAATGTAAACCAGATGCGTCAGATTCTCAAAACGCATCTGGTGGGAAAGCACCAAAAGTGCACACCCTTCGAACTGGAAGTGTCAGACGCATTTGGTGTGAACGCACCATCAGCTTCCGTAGCAGTGTTAAAATGGTTTCCACTTCACATATATTAATGTACATCTGCTGTTTCAACAAGTAAATAGGCATTTCTAAGAATTTTAGAAGGGGTCTAAAGTATTGATGAAGTTCAGCTATTCACATGTGGCTGTGGTCCCCAACCCCTGTGAGTAAACAAAAGTTTACTTAAACCTACATTTAAATTCTTAACAATTGGTTTTGTGGGTCTAAACTGGTCTGTGGTGTAAGGAAAGAAATGTATTTGGTTTGTATAGGTTGCAGACCTCTGCTGTATATTCAATATTCTGTTAAAAACCTTAAGAGTTGCTATATATAAAAAAGATTCCCTTGGAGGTGCTAAATGTTGACTTCAGGATCTAAATTTAAATGAAATATCTGGTGGATTTATGAGTTGATGGTCTGGATCTGAAAAGTTTTGTGCCTCCTGTTAAAAGGCCTGGTTTGTAAAATGTAAAAAGCAAACCAACATTAAAAATTGTGAGATTAGGGAGACTGCTCAACCCTGGTTTGACTTTGATCTAATTGCCATTTACAAGCAGACATCAATGCACTTTTCATGTCTATAATTTGTAATGAACCTTTAATTATTCAGCAAATTATGTATTTCTCATAAAATTAGTATTGTGGGATGAATCATCTGCTTGTCCTTAATATTAATAGAACATCTGAAACCAGAGTGTACTCATGACCTTTTAATGTAGATACTTGAATCTTTGTCCCATAAAAGGTAAAGCTAGGATTGAAACAAATTAGATATTTCTGCCAAGACTTTTTCATTTTTCATGTAACATTCTTGAAGGGCTTGTAATGCAGGGATATACTGACTAAATAGTTTGACACTATTTACTGCTGTTAAAAACCTCTAACCTCATACAGCCTCTAAGTTTCTTGTTATATTTATGCATGCTGCACTTTGTTGTGCTCAGGTGTTGACATAAAGTTTTCCATCTGCTTGATTTGCTCTGTTTGATAGATCTTGATGGGAAACATGACATTTTTGCAACTCGGCTTTGTTTCATGTAAAAGAAAAGGTTGTACCTATTTAAATATCAAGTTCACAGATTTTGGTGGCAGAATGTATATTGCAGAGTTTTAAAAAGTCAGTGATTATATATGTGTTTTTTTATGTTCAAATTTTTTTGAAAGAACCAAGTCTTGTTTTTCCTCCAAAATGCTTCAGTGCTAGTTTAGGACTGGAGATAATTCTTTTTTCTTTTTGCTATTTGAACAGAAAAATAGTCTTGGTATTTACAACCAGTGACAAACACAAAATGATGCCATTTTTATTAAATTATTAGTTATTAAATGTTGTAGTTTTGCACAGCCTGTAGTCCTGTTTCACAAGATACATTTTTATTTGTTTGTCTTAGTGGTCCTTTTGTGCTTTTATACGCTAATTTTGTCACAACTGAAGTCAAAAGAAAAAGTCAAGCACTGATTCTGAACAAGCTCTGAAGTGTCTTTGTTGGAAAAACACAGATCCACTTTTTCAGTGTTTAGCTTTCTAGTCTGTCTACTCACAGCTGTAATTTTGTAATGAAAAATTAAACAGGAAATTTTTCAGAAGCATAATAATGAAGCTGATTCAAATTTGGTGATATGAGATGAACTACAGGAAATCTAAAATCTTTTTGCTCAAGGTGTGAAGGTAGCACTTTTAAATCCTATTTCCCTTCTTTTGTACAAAACAATTTTACAGTATTGTTGGCTGCAGCTGTGTTTATAAAATAAAACCTTAATAAACCAGTATAGTTTTTGCTGTTTAAACTGTATGTAGCATGTTTCTCCATGTCCATCCCTGAATTTGGAATTTACTAAAGGTCAGCCCTCTTACAAAATACCAAAAGTTAGTCTAAAATGTTGCATATCTAACTGGAGGTTCTCTGTCCATAAATGTATTGCCCATGAATATAGCTCCTACTCCATCTATCTACATTAGACTATCGAAGGAACACTTTTAAATGTTCTGTTGTGTCTTCATGCTGAAACATTTCAAATAAGCTGCTCTGTTGAAATTTGCATGATATTCTTGTGTATGCGCTGGGGTTGGGAGCAATTCACAATCAGCTGAGTGCAAAAAAAAAAGGAAAAAAATCTGCCTCGTTGACCAACATCTGTGGTAATCCCCCCCACAATGCAGTCTTTATGCTGATGTAAACTTTAGCACTGTGACTCAAAGTGATGGTAAATTGAACCCAGCCTTGGTGGACATATTCTGTAGTGTAGAAGTTTATTGGTGAGTGGGGGAGTGTTTACTCTTGGGCTGGCTCCAAACCAAACTGCACCCTTCGTTTTGACACCTTTCAGCTCACGTGGATCAAGGATGGAAGGAAAAGGAGGAATGCTCTCAGTACACCATCACCCCGCTCACCCTGCATGACCGGACAGGACTACAAATACCAGCTCTTCCTGCACCCCCCTCCATGTCTCCTCTCTTTTCCTTCTCCACCCATCCCCCTCTCTCTGTTGTCTGCCTGACTAAGAGCAGTGGATGGAGGACCCTCATCTATGTAAGGCTTTTGTCCAAATGTCTATATTCACAACTAAAGATGAAAGAAAACTTTCCAAGCAGTTCTTTTATTTTTGTTCTGTTTGACATAAAGACTAGTATGTGTGATGCTTTTTTTGTTTTTGTTTTTGTTTTTTTTTGTTTTGTTTTGCAAAGAAACAATAAAATGGCTGTGCGACCCTAAAAATAGAAGACAAGCATCAAGTTCCTTTCATTTGTTGTTTTTATTTGGCTCGCTGTACTATGTAAATTCAATATAGGCAAGTTTTTATAGGGTTCGTGTTTGACGTTTTCTCTTTCTCTCATTCTCATTTCTTCCTGGTTTAGTATGTTTGTAAATGTCTGATTTTTGAATGAAAAACTAGATGGTGTTGTAATAAAAAATGTTTGAGGTCCACTCATCTGGTGAATTTCTCTACATGTTTGTTTCATTTATATTAAATGTATTTTTGCACTGATTTTATTTTTTTATTTTTTTATATATATAATTCCAAATTTCGCCAAGTAAGTGATCCTTTTCCTTGACATTTTGTTTCTCTTCAAATGGGTTGGATTTTTCCAAGGTAAGACTTAAGTAGAATGTATTTTCGAATGTGAACAGACGATACAGTGTGAACCAAAATGGACGCTCCTAGAGGCATTAAGATCATTTTTGGAAATCGCGTCGTAAATCAAAAAAGCCTGCTGCCGTTTGCTGCGCTGCTTCACATGTAATTATACTGGATAGTTGTTACCAAAAGTGATGAAGACAAAATGTTTGTGGTACGTTTTCGTCACAGTGAGCAATATTGTTACTTTAATTGATTACCCATTTTCTTTTAGTGCATTGTTGTAAAAACTGGTTAGTGTCGAATGCAAGTTCGAAGTGATGTTTACATTCACTCATTTTCATGGATTGTCATTAATTTGGAGCCTTTTCAGGATGTTTTTTGAGCATTTTATTGCTGTGCTTTTTGTACAACAAATTATCAGATTTTGTAGTCATCCATCAGCTGCTGGTATAATTCTGATTAAATATACAGTACATAGAAGCTCTTACTGGAAATCATTTGAATTAGTTTATTTCTTGTCACGGAGCTTTTAATCATAGTACATAAATATTCAACAGTGTTCCAACCAAGGCTGTTTAAGAAGTTTGATCTGAAACTAGCTTCTTGACTAAAACTAGCCTTTGGTCTGTGTGAAAGTGAAAAAATTTGAAGGTGGTCATCTATTCCACCCACTTGCAGTGAACCACTCCCGTAACATAATGCCGCCAACACCATGCTTGACAGTTCAGCAAGCCATTAATGCTGTAAAAAGCTTAATTTTTGGAGAAAGCTGTAGTTTGCTTCCAGTTATTTCCCTTAAAACTAGTTCACGTTGTGGAGAAAATGCTTTCACATGTATCGCTAACTCCAAATTATTGACATCAATTCCCATGATGAGTGTATGTAAACTTGTGATCAGAACAATATTCAATGCATCTGAAATGTTTTTAAAACGCAATGTTAAAATGGGATTTCCACTTTCAGCTGCCTCTCTTTCACTTCACCACCCATCATGTTGTGTTGCATTTGTGTCACTGTGATTGTCAGTTTGTCTTATATATCTTTTTTTTTTACATTTAAGGAAATGCTTTTAAAAATTTCTGCTTTTATTTATTTTTTACTGAGACCAAATTTTGAATTGCGACGTAAAATAGCTGTATTTGTTTCAATACAGATTTACTCTTTGAATTGTAAGTCTTCACCAATTTTTGAATTTAAGAGAATAAAATTGTAAAAATTGCTAATCCATGTTAAGAATCTAGAGGTGTCTCAAACTATAGTACGTTTTTTCCTTTTTACTTAAGTCACGTATCCATATAGGCAGATGTTAAAGGAGGGGGGAAACATATTTTTGTTGTATTTGGATTTTATTCTCCACTTGACATTGCCTACTGTTATCATCTCACCCTAATTTTATTTTTGACATAATCTGAGATCTTACGTTTCAAGTGTTATCTGGGGGAAACGAGGACATTGAAAGATTGGTCGTTACAATTTGAGCCCAAACGTGTATCCTGATGATGCTCTTGCAGAATGTTTTTCGTCGGTGTGTTGTATTGTGTTTTGTACTCACAAATGTTCATATTCTCTTATGACGCTGTTACCTCTGTTAATAGTAATGGAGACGGGTGTATTAGATTTTTAGTGAACCGGTAAGTAGAATTTTAATTTTATTTATACTTGCGTCAGAAATTTGGTTAATGTTTTTATCGTTTAACGACAATGGCACTTTAATCGAAACAGAAAATCGTAAAGTGAAATTGTTCAAATATGATTGGCTTGTGTTTTTGTCCTGTTATATTGTATCTAAAGAAAACAATCTAAAATTGTTTTTAATGTACATAAGGATGTTAAGAGCTATAAGACAAAAATCCTTTGAGTTTTGGTTAAAGTGTAGGTCAGTTTTGTGCCAACCTCTTTCCACAGCAAGAAGGTAAGTGTTGTCAGGTCTCCCTGCCCTGGAGAAGAACTAAGGAGGAGCCTGAATGGCCGCTGCTTCGAGCAAGGCCACTACACAAAACATGAAAAGTAACCTTTTTAGTGTTTTCAATTTAAGTTGATTTTAACTTATTGTATATATGGAATAGTCTTATTTGAACTAACTATGTTTTCTCCCTAGAACGGAATTGGGAAATAAGTGGGAAATTAAAAAGCTTAGATTTTCACATAATCTTTCTCATAATACAGTGTGGGAGGGTTTGGGATACCATTGGTTATTTATTGTGAAATAACAGTGGTGATAGATTCACATTGCTGATTTTTACTAATAAAATTCTTTTGCATTCAGTTTTTGTTTCATTTGTACTTTATCAAAGTTTCTTCAGTTTTAAATATTGAAGCACAATATAGCAGCGTATAGTGGACTAAATTGTAGTTCCAAGTTTTGTCTGACTACAAATTTAAGAAATTTAGGTAATTTTTGGCAATTATATGCAGAGTTGTTCATGGTCAATACAAAGGATTGAAAATATATTAGTTTCTACCACACAAAAATGTCACTGGCTTCTGATAATTATTGTGCTTCTACAATTGTTGGGGATAATGTGAGAATGTTGTGTCTCATCAGTCCCACGAGAGTAATGGAGCCTCTTATTTCAAGCAATTAGTGCAGAGAAAGGAGTAATTCTGCAACCAGTTCAAACTGATACCAAATGCAATCAAACGTGATTAAATTTGTGTAGTGTTCATACCATACATTTAAAGTTTTTAATTTAGTCCTATAGTTTGAGACTCCTGGTTAGAAAAGAAAGCTTGTATCATTTAACCAGAATCTGGTTATGTGGCAAGATTAGGTTAACAACAGTCATCGGTGGTGGGCTGATGTAAAACCAGCGAAGAGACAAGTTCATACCTCTAATGTATACCTAGAATTCTAAGCAATGGTCTTCAAAAGACAGAAATGTAGGTAACTAGAAGTTAAACCTTAAGTGTTGTTTTACTACTATCTCGTGTAAATTTCTGTTTTCAATAGACCACATTTCTTGATAAGCGATAAAACGAGCTTTCTCCGATCGGTAAATAAGTAGTTGCACATTTTCTTTTATTGCCAAAGTTTTGCAGTACTTAAAACATCTCCAACTGATATCAGTAGTTAAGGAAGTTATTTTTAAAATCGTCAATAGTATATTTTGTGGGGGTAAAAAGATTAAATTTTTTAAACATGCACAAGAAAATTCAAATATATTTACTAGACTTTTTGGGTAGAACCGGGTCTTACATTTAGAAATTAGGTGAATTATTAAAAGTGCAGTTTTCGTTTATATATATATTTTTTTATTATTATTATTTTCGTTGTGGTGGAACCTTTATGTTCAGTCCCCGTTCATACCGGAAGGTGAACACGTTTCTAGCGTCATTTCCGCCTATGCTAGAATGCCGTTTTGTTTCATATTATGTGCACTAAACGCTTAAATAGCCCATCAAATGGGTTTGGAAACGAGTAGTGGAACTAGAATAGACGTCTAGAGAGGCCCACACTGTTACCTAAAGCTTGTTCTCAGAATACTATGTTCAAAAAGATGACTGAATTTGGACCAGATTCCGGAGGGCGCGTTAAGGTAAAGATAAAGAATGTTTCAGATTAATTCAAATCTGACATATTAACAGTTTGGGTTTTCTGTTCGATAAAAATACAGTCACTTGGTTCCTTTTTCTGACACTTCTAACCCTCGCAGTGTTCTTGAGAAGTGATCAGTATAAATTGTTCATACTCAACTTTTATGGTGTTTTCCTTGCAGGGAGTGACGATAGTGAAGCCCATTGTGTTTGGAAATGTTGCCCGTTACTTTGGAAAGAAGAGAGAGGAGGATGGACACACACATCAGTGGTCTGTCTATGTGAAGCCCTACAGAAATGAGGTGTGGGATCTTTAGAAAAGAAATGTCCTAAAATTGTGGTATTTATTGAAAAATTAAGTTATGAAAGTTTATTGATCTTAACTCTCCCAGGATATGTCTGCCTATGTAAAGAAGATCCAGTTCAAGTTACACGAGAGCTATGTAAACCCCTTGAGAGGTAAGACAAAGTTTAAAAATCTTTGGTCAAAAGCTTGCACAATATTTTTTTTCCCACTATGTAAAGGTCACAGCAGAACCTTTTACAAAGATAATATGGCCACCACCGTGTATCAGAAGGGGATGGTGTTTCACGTTGATTCAGCACACAGTGTGACAGCATACTGATCTCCTTGCATATTTTTACAAGGCACTGCAAGTCTGCTAATGTTGTCATTCTTCTCTCCTCTAGTGGTCACAAAGCCTCCATATGAGATCACAGAGACAGGATGGGGAGAGTTTGAAATCATCATCAAGATCTTCTTTATTGACCCTAATGAGAGACCTGTAAGTAACATATCCAAACAGGAAGTAGAAATGTTGTTTGGTGCAGGTAATTACTATAAAGCCATACTCAGGCTTCCTAAATAGTCTTGGGGACTTGCTTTTTACATTTCCCAGGCCTCAATAAATATTAAGAAATTATAAAATGAAGAATGAAAAAAAGTTCTGTTTTTCCTGCCTTTTTCCCTCTTTTTTTCTAATGGGCAAATAAAACCATATAATGTCTAATAAATGGGATGTTCTCATGCATGCTTTATCTCAGATGTTTCACATTGCATCTTTATCTTTGCTTTTACCCTACAGCTCCCCCTCCATTTCCTTTTGAACTTATTGACTAAGTGGATTCATTAACATTTTTGAAAAGGACAGCTATGTTAAATACTTGTTTGAACTTTGGATAGCTTTAAATCCAGGATTAATTCGGCTCATTGGTTCTTAAACAGAACCTGGTTAAACCTGAACAAAAACTGATTTCAAGGACACAAAGGATGGAAAAATATCTACTTCTAGACTTTATTCCATATATCATTATCAAAGGTTGTTAATATATACTTGAGTCCCTTCTCTCTCCCACAGTGATCTCTTGCAACCCCAACCCACCAAAAAAAATCTTATTTTTCTTCTACTTGCTCCTCCTTCCTTCTTTCCTACTATTTTTCTATACTTTCGCCTTTCTAATCTCCTTTTTTGTGTCATTCTTTGTGAGTGCGCTTGTATCCTTCACTTTGGACCTGAAAAGTATGACATTTTGAAATTGAGAATGTAAGGGGTGTCTGTTTACCAAAAATATCTGATTTTTTTGTCTGTTTCTGTTTTGTTGCCAAAGGTTACTCTGTACCATCTGCTGAAGCTGTTCCAATCAGATTCCAGCGCCATGCCGAAGAAAACGGTTGTCTCTGAGTTCTATGATGAAATGGTACAACTTATGTTCTTGGGTATCATTGGATTCATCTCTGTGTTCCTGGTTATCAATTATTATTATTTTACACTATGTGAATTGCAGATTTTTCAGGATCCAACAGCCATGATGCAACAGTTGCTGACCACATCCAGACAACTCACCCTTGGAGCTTATAAGCATGAGACAGAGTGTATGTATTCATATGTTGAATAGTAACAGCTCAAGTATGTGTTAATGTTTCTGTTTAGCCTTATGATCACAGTTTCCAGAGGAAAGTGAAGGGGAAACTCCACTTCACATTGCAGCAGTCTTTGTCTTTCTGAGCATGATCTTTGTTTGTTTTTCTAGTTGGCGAACTGGAACAGAGGACAAAGGAGAAATTGGAAGCAGCAAAGAAAAGAACGAGCCAAGAAATCACTGAGCTTAAAGATAGGCTGAAAGCCAGCAGGGAAAACATCAATCACCTGAAGGGAGAGATCAGGAAGCTCGAGGAGGACGGAGATCATAAAGAGCACTGAAAGGTGCTCAAAAGCAGACAGAAATGGTTTGTATTAGCTCTCTTCTCTGAATCCAAAATGAGCCTTGTTTTGGAGACACGTCATCTTGGATGTGAATCCCATCTTTTTGTGTTCCCTTTTTTTCCTCTTTTTACATATGGGGACAGACTTTACTTTGCTTGAAATAAACAAAAACCTTCAGCTTGACAGCTCAAGTACAGTCTCAAAAACATCTGAACATTGGTGCTTTTGATTTATTTCCATCTCTGGAATAAAAATGTGTAGAATTGTTTGTAGCTTAGTCAAGAAGTTTTGTGTGATTTTTGGGGCCTTTTCTATGCACAGATATTACTGGATAATAATATCTGTGCATAAAAGGCTCACACCTATGAGTTGCTTTTCTTTTCAGGTTTTTTGTACTAATATGACGTTTTTATATAAAGAAACTGGTAATAACAAGACTTGTTTTTTTATCCTTTTAATATAATTACTATTTCATGAGGTGAAAAATGTATCTTACATTTAGCCTCACTAATATCTGAGGTGACCTAACGGGGTCATAACCATCTTAAATCAGTATTTAGGAGACAATTTAATTTGTAAGTTTAATAAACACATTATGCAACAATGTAATTCATTGTTGTAAAAACGCATTCAAAGAATGGTTAATAGCAGATTTCAAAAGCGCAAGTGAAGTTGAAGTCCTGATGTCTAGGTAGAGTGGAATTGACCTCCCAGTGAATAGTTCAAGCTTTGTGGACAAAAACTGACATTTTCCCATTGATGTGGGTTGAAGATCCATAATATACCAGAAGCTTTAATATAATTAGCTTGGAAACCTTTACATTCAGATGGGAGTGATTAAATTTAATTCTTCTGTTTTAGTTAGATCTTTTCAGAATACCAATATTATTTCAGTTCTCAAAAATAGATGAGGTAGGTTTTATCGTTTTTGGACGTGCTGTTTAATCGAAATTTCTTGCCTTCCAAAGTGAAACGTCACTATCACTTCATGGTTAACGTAAAATGTCCGTTTAAACAATTCCTTATTGAAATGTTCAAACTTTTTGGGATAGCGTTAAAGTATTCAGATTTCCGAATGTCCGTGAATGCTCCCGACAGGAAGCTCAGTAACTTTTTTTTTTCCTGTCCGGACATTGAACTGGTGTTGCACGTAAAACTTTGTTTCGGTCAAATATTAACACCATGAAAACGTGCAAGCACGTCGTGTGTTAGAATGGAAACCGTGTTTTTAAAATATATTCAAATATTTATCTGCAACCGTAAATTTAACCACGCGAGTTCGCCGCGGAAATTCGTAAATCTTGTTGGACTGAACTGTCTCCAGGTGTCCACCAGGTGGAGTACCTCTGGGTAAGTTGGATTTATTGGAGAAAGACTCAACGTTTGAGTTTGGTCTCGGAAGACATGTCTGCTGCATATATGTCTGTATTTATGGGCTCATTCCTGGCTCTGTGGTTCATTGTCCTGGTTTTGTTTTTAGAAGTGTTTTTATTGAATTGAGCTATCAGGATTAAGCATACATTGACGTCACATTTCGTGAAGCACAGCTGTACAAAGAAAGTAGCAACTGGATGTTTGATCAGCTGACAGTGGATTAGTAACTTTTATATTTATTTAAAGATTTTATAAAACGACTATCTGCTTTGCTTTACAGTGTTTTTGCTGGTGTCAGACATTTGAAGGAGAGAAAAATGCATGTATTTGAGCTGTTTTTATGTCACGTCTTGGCCAGTTGCATACACAGATGGGAATAACTAAATCCTGATTACACTGATTTTTATATCCAGTATTAATTTGGGAGATGTGACTTGTCATTCTTTTGTCGAGGAAAGACATCCAGTTTAGTTTGGTGCTATTGGCCATATTTACCCTAAATTCAAGTCAAGCCTTGTTGTATATAGTTAAAATCAGATTTATAGTATAAGTATACCCAATTGTGTCCAAACTTTGCTGATGTTTCTATATTTCCATATAAGCTTTATTTTGAGGCTCAGGTTTGCAAGACTCACCCATTATTTTCCAATTACATTGATAGCCATTAAGTCCAATCACTTCAATTTTAGTTTTGTTAAAAGAATTAAGGTGTTTGTTCTTGAGTGCAATGGCAAACTGTAATCTGGTTTTGTTGTCATTGGAGTAATTGTTTCTTCTCAGACTGGGCTTTCATCCTATTTTGTTAGGGGATGTGTTTTACTGCAAGGATACTCTCTCCAGCTGAGTTTATGTGCTCATTTTGGACATTTCACCATCAGACATCAAATTGTCCTAGTTTGAACCACTTTTTTCCCCTCTTGATAATCATCTGTTTTCTTTTTGTCTATTCTTGATGACACACAAGGCAGCAGTGTGTCTGAGGCGTCTCCTTTAAGTTAACTTAAAGGCAAGGCAAGTTTATTGGTGTAGCACATTTCAGCAACTCAACACGCTTCACATGATGAAAACATTACATAGCAGTACAGTAATGAAAAGTTGGAACACAGACTGCAATTAATAATGTTTCAGATTTTATTAATTGAAGGCATGGGTGTTTTTAGCTTTAAGGGACTTTGAGTATATTTGCCATTTTTTGGAAGTTTGCTACAGATGTAGAGCATGAAACCAGCAAGGAGTTTAAATTTCGGTGATCCTCCCGACCTAAAGTCCACTGGGTTTGTTTGATACAATGTTAGACAGAGAAACAAAAATGTTTCTGTGTATTTTTGAAGTACATGTATATCCATACATACATAGAATAATTGAGTGATCACTTAATAGCTGTTTAACTTTAACATGCATGTGTTTTTTCATGTCACTGGCAAATACGAGACATAAAACTGGCATGTGATTTTTCTACATAAGCATGTTTTAAATTTGATATTATATTGCTTTACTTATTTATTTATTTATATATATATATTTTTTTAGTCCAGTGGAACCAAGTGGGACAGAAAATAGAGACCTGATTCAGTGACTCCTTTATTATACCTCCTGCGGGCTTCAGTGAGTTTCCACGGTAGTCACGTGACCGCAGCTTTAACGCCGACGTCACAGAAACGGAGCTGGTACCGAGTCGTTATCCAACCGCGACACCAAATGCACCAAAACTCAGCCCATCATCGTAGAGAAGCACCCGCCTTGTCTTCCGCCTCCTTCATGTTTGTCTTTGCCCGTCAGCGCGGCAGCAAAGTAACCTGTGAGGCCGAATAATGCCGCCCAGCTCTCAGTGAAACGGCTGGTCGAACAGACATGGCGGCCCGGTAGAGGAACAGCTGGGGTTGTTCTGGTTGAGCTTTTATTCAGGTACGTTCTCTGTACAAAGGTGTTTTGCAGTCTGTTGGGAAGCCTGAGGGGATGCTGGCATTTAAATCATGTGCGGCTAGCGCTTTGTTTGTCGGGTATCTAAAACCTTTTTTTTTTCTTTTTTTTTTTTTGGTGAGACGAGCATTTTAAATATATTCATCTATAAATAAGTTGTGAATTTTTGCAAGAGTTGATGTGTGCACACCTAACAGGCTAAAATGTGGAAACTGATAACAGCAGTTTCCTAAGTGTTCCTCTTCTGACACACTTGTCTGGTTAATGAGTGGAGTTTTAAGACGAGTGTTTTGAGTTTGTTGTTTACTTGACCACATCTGTCTGACCGCACAGGTCACTCACCCACAAGGCACCATTGTTTTCCCACAGTCTGTGTAAAGTCCATTCATGAGGCTGAGTGCATCAGCAGGATGCTGTAGCCTAAAGGCATGGAGAGGGAAAGTGTTGTCTGTGGCTTTGGTTGCATTTCCTGTGCTCATATGTCTCCACATAAAGTGCTTATGTTCAGCATATAGTGTGACTTCTCTAATGCAACATGGGTGTTTCCTTTTCAGTTGTAAGGGTGTGTAGAAAACATTGAGTGGTGTATTGGGGAGTGTAGAAAATAACAGGATAGGGTGTGAGGCTTTGATTAGACTTGCTTGGGTGTTGTGGGTGTTCACTCAAAATGAGCAAATCATTTGAAATGTTGCGCACGCTTTTCCTGAAGTTCTGAGTGCATCTAGTCTAGTCCAGAGCTGTGTAGGTAATACTTACACAGTTCTTGAGTCTTCTAGAAGTCTATTCCAATTACAAACACAATATGTAATGCATTTTGTTTGGATTTGAAGTTATGTACCAATGTTAAATTGTGCATAATGTGGAAGTTGTTGAAATTATTGTTGAGCTGTATTTTTTCCTCCTGAGTCAGTACTCTGTTGGACCACATTTCACATCACAAGCATAATTTTTTTGTATGTCTCCATCAGCTTTGCCTGTCTGGAGAGTTAAGTTTGTACCGATTCTCCTTTGCAACATGAAGACAAAATTGTGCAAAATTTTACAGTGGTAGGAAAGCGATTCATGCAAGATATTGATTGAAATTTGCAGGTGGCTTTTTACAAAACAGTTTTATTTCAGTCTGATTTGATGGACAGCATCAATGAACGTCACTTTTTTATATAAATATGATCTTGTTCTAAGTCTAGACTTTGACTGGTTCCATCTAACACATGCATATGGTCTGATCTAAACCTTTCAGGTTTATGCGTTGGGTTGTTTCCTTACTGGAGGACAAATATCTGTTTGCCTGAAGCATTTTTCTCCAAAATTACTTTGTGTCCGACATTTGCAGATGAGTTATTGACCAGTCACCGTTGCAAAATATCACCAACTGTCAAAGCTATTAGGTAATTCATTGCTTCTTCAATTTCTGCTCCCAACTTCAGCGTCAGTACAGATTTAACAATTGAGGCAGATGTCGACTTTTAACACAGGTAGGTTTCTGAATTTGAGTGGAAGTAGTTAAGTGGTCTCACCAAATAGCAGGTTTCATTTGGATACTGAACTGGTAATAAAAAACATGCAAAGTATTACAGCTTAACTGTCCACTGTAGGTAAATGAGTCAGTGGCGTGAAGGTGTAGTAATGTAATTGTCTGTGTGCTGTACTTTTGAGCAAGGCACATACACTGATTCAGTAGAGTGATAAAGCATGAACTTGTTTCTGTGTGCTGTTACAGATGTTTTGCTGGTAGAAACATGGAGAAACCAAGATCCTCAGATGGAGCAGAGCTGGAAGAGACAACAGGCCTGGTGGAGGTAACTATCAACACTTTAATCCTGAACAACCTTGCATGTCAGGATGAGTTTCTGCTGATTTTGGTGCTAAGTTCTCAACACTTAAATGCTTTTAAATTGGTCTTTGTATTTGTTTTTATTAAGGATGGTGATTTGCCTCAAGGTGCTGAAGGTGGAAAGGTGGATCATCGAACACTGAGGAAGAGCAGCTCTTCCCGCTCTTCCCGTAAGAGTTTCCGTCTGGACTACCGACTGGAGGTAACACCAACTCCGAACATTCAAGTCTCTTCAGAGTTCACATAAATGTCATGCTGTATCTCAGATGTGTTTATTTTCGAATGCAGGAGGAGGTGACGAAGTCCTGTCGGGATAAACATGGTCGCTGGACAAACCCCTGGCCAACTTGGCGCTTTCCATCGTACTCTATGCTGTTCAGATTTCTGGTGCTGGATAAAAATCACAGCAGTGTGCCAACAAGCAAAGAGGTAGGAAACTACTTGCATGTTAAGCCCCGCAAGTCACTTTATTTTACTGTAGATAATTCAGAAACTTTAAAAAAACGACAATCTTTTATCAGTGGACTAGAGAAAGAAGAACCAAGTTTGCGGTGCTTACATTTATGCAGTCTGCTTACCGCTCTGCTGTAATAATTAGTATCACAAGCTCATCTTTCACAGTCCTGAGCTAACATGCTGTTATTTATAGCTGCTTCTGGAAACGTTGCTGCTTTCATTGAGGGATTATCTGGCCGTAAAGGCTGCTTTCACTCAGCAAAACATTGAATTCTTTATTTGCACCAGTTGTTTGTATATTGTCTATTTATTAGACTTTTTGTGATAACTTAAGAGCACACAATTGTGAAGTTGTAGAAAAAATTATTGGTTTTATGAAAACCTGAAAAATGTGGCATCCATTTGTATTCAACCCAGCTGAGGCAAAACATTAAAGCACCTTTTCGCTACAAGGTCATTGTCCTCTGCAGCCTCTGTTAGGTTTTCTTAACTGACTCCCTAGTATGTAGCTGTTAACACTTACAAGTTCAAAAATATATAGGTTTAAAGATGAGCATGTTTAAAATAATGTTTTTTTTTTAAAGTCAGTCTAAGTGTCTTCTGTCCTCCCTGCTGTTCCCACAGGTCCTGGACAGTGAACTCCCAGTATTGGAGCCCTACTTTGTCCAGAATCCAGAAGCGTTGGACTCTCATGCTGGTATGAGGGTAACCTGGCTGGGCCACGCTACAGTTCTGGTCGAAATGGAGGGGGTCAACATTCTGACTGACCCCATTTTCAGCCAGAGAGCATCATTTCTTCAGTTCATGGGGCCCAAACGATACAGAGGACCCCCCTGCACAGTGGAACAGGTTTGAAGAGCTTTCATTTCTCTCTTTTACTTTGTGAACAAACAGAATCCTTTGAATCAAACCTTGCTTTATTCAGCCCACTCCTCTCCTACAAACAGCTGCCGAGGATAGATGCCGTCCTCATCAGCCACTCTCATTACGATCACCTGGATGCTGGATCTGTTGGCAGCCTTAATGCACGCTTTGGAGGGGAGTTACGCTGGTATGTGTCCCAAATGGTTTACCCCCCTCTTCCACAGTGTTCCTGTGAAATACGATGCATGTTTTAACAGGTTCGTTCCCCTGGGATTGATGGACTGGCTGGCCAAGATGGGCTGTGAAAACGTGATGGAGCTGGACTGGTGGGAGGAAAACTGTGTCCCTGGTCACGACAACGTCACGTTTGTCTGCACACCCTCTCAGCACTGGAGCAAACGGACAGCCTGGGACGATAACAGGGTACTTGATAGTAAATGTTGTAGTATGTAGGGACTGCTATCAGTTTGGTTTTATAAACCACACTGATAATCTAAGTACTGTGATGTTATCGTTGGACAAGTGAGCAGAAATGTGTGATTGAAGAGTCTGCAGCCCAACATTTTTCAATGGAGAAGAAAGTTTAAACAAAAAGGGCAAAACTCCTTCTCTGCATGAAAATCTTTCTTTCATTTTCTGTTGCACTAAAAACTGTCAGAATTGTAGCCATTTAACTATTTGTTTCTTTTCAGTCTTTATGGAGTAGCTGGTCTGTTTTGGGTCCCAACCATCGATTCTTCTTCGCCGGTGACACAGGCTACTGTCCGTCCTTCCAGGAGATCGGACGCCGCTTTGGGCCATTTGACCTCGCAGCAATCCCAATTGGAGCGTACCTACCCAGGTAGAGAAGCACACACTCCCACACCGCAGATCAGGCACAAAGAGTTTCAGGTCTTAACGCATTTCTGGGGCATACTTTTATGTGTTTCATATGAAGTTATTGAATATGTGCAAAGGCAGACAAATATAAATGTATAGCCAGTAGTACTCAGTTTAAGGTCTCCTTTCATACACATACATATAAAACTATCTTAATGTTCAGTTTCAGCATTTTAATAAGCATTAAGCAGGACTTCTGTCAATTCCTGTTGGGTTCTCAGGGATGTGATGAAGGGACAGCATGTGGATCCAGAGGAGGCTGTTCAGATTCACCAGGACCTTCAGGCCAAACAGTCTGTAGCCATACACTGGGGGACCTTTGCTCTCGCCTATGAGGTAAGATATTAGAAAAGAGTCAGCAGCAGTCACTACATGTAATGTCTTAAGTTAAAATAGAAACAGTCTACGTTTATACAGTGTAAACAAAATTTAAGAGTGAATTAAATGTCCACCATTTGTTAGGATGGTAGAAATTGGTCCTTGCTCAGAGGTGAGGAAGTCTAGACTTAAATTTTATAACCAGTTGTTCTACCTCATACTACACCCAGAAAGAAAATGGCAGGGTTAAGAAAACAATATTTACATATTATTTAAGACTTAAAAATACTATTTCTTTCTACACTATGTGGGAACCCTTTAATAACTGACCAGTGTTTAGAATAAAACCATAGATTTCTATCTTCTTAAACTCAAGTCTTTCCTCCATTTCAAGGTAAATGGAGGAAGGACTTAAGTTTAAGGTTACAGTGCAGCACTAGTGATCTTCCTGTGTAGAACAAATACTATGATTTCCAGTCTGTTACGTGAACCTGAATATAGAAAAAGTTGCTATGTTCTTAAAATGGCTGTTAGTTTCACATTCTGATCCTGAGTGGTGCTGCTGTTTAGTCTAGAGTTCACTTTAAGACTTTGAGCTCAAATGAGACATAGTATGACGTCACAAATGAGGCCAACTGACTTAAATACTAGACATTTAGATAAATGAGACAGAACATCAGGCAGTGTTGTCACATGTTACATGATCATAAACCTCAGTAAGCTTTGTGACTCAGCTGAACTCTGTAAGCCAGTAATCCTGATCTTTACCAAGGCCTTCAGGTTGTCCTATTGCAAGTTCAGATAAATTAGTTAACTCACACAACAAGACCAGATAAGGGATTTTTTTGGCCTCTTTCCTACACGGACTATTTTATTTTTCTATAAATAGCATCGTATGCTGCTCTCCTTTCAACGATTAATTGGTTGAAGTCTAGCACAGAAAGCTAAACTGGGGTTCTATTAAAATTTCAGACTTTTCCAGATCCCTATTTTCATCAGTTTAAAAATCTATTAATCTAATCTTAATCATGAATTTTTGGCAGATATTTGGTCTATTTACTGAAATTTTACTAGTCAGTATAAAACATTGACCAGTGTTACACACTAAACATTGGTCAGTTATTAAAGGGCTCCCACACAGTGTAGAAAGAAATAGTATTTTAAGTCTTAACTAATATGTAAATATTGTTTTCTTAAGTGCCGGGTTTCTGCAGTTCATGGTAACTTTTTCTTACATATACAAATCCTGCCCTTTTTTTCTGGGTGTAGTATGAGATAGAACAACTGGTAATATAATTTAAGTCTAGACTTCCTCACCTCTGAGCCAAGACCAATTTCTAGCATTCTTACCTTGTCTCTCCTCCACGCAGTACTACCTGGAGCCGCCGGTCCGTCTCAGAGAGGCCCTGGAGCAGAGGGGACTGAAACCAGAATCCTTCTTCACTTTGCATCACGGAGAGTCCCGGCTCATCGCCACACAAGACAGAGACGTCTTCGATTGATGTCTGCAAAAACAAACAGTGCTACATATTGATTTCATTAAAAGACTGAAGATTTGAGCTCAGCCTAAGTAAAAATGAATGTTTTGTGGTGCAGACATTAACTGTTTGGCATCTCACAGCTGCAGGAGTTGTAAATACAACAGTTTGAACAAGGATCACACTTTGATCTAAGGTGATTCACCTTGAGTCATAAGATAAAACACTATATACACTATTTGTCAAAAAAAACAAAACAAAAAAAAGAATCCAGTCTGAGATTTATTGCAGACATGACAGGAAGAGATGATTTACATGCTGATTCTCTTAGAGTTGAGGCTTCAGGGTGTGTGCACACTGCCTCAGAACCCTTTGAACCCCAAGGAGGAAAAATAAAGCGAGGTCAGAGCAGAAAAGGTTTCACAGGTCAGGAGTTAAAGTTAAAACTCATCTCTTCCCTCTAAGAAGCTAGGTTTTTCAGATTGTGTTGGTTTAAAAATCTAGCTTCACCTTGCAACTTTAGACTCCTACATAAAGAGTGTTATTCTTTGAGATGAGTGCTGCCATATACAGTAGGAGTTTCTTTTTCTGAATGTGCTACAGCCAATCCAGAACTGCTACCTGTGATGTTTACTTTCAACTGCAATGTCCTGATAGACTTTTTGTGAAAAACATGCTGATGTTGAGCTGGGCTCAACTGGAAAATGCTTTTGTTTCAGCTTCAGCTATTTGTTTCTTTTTTTGTGCTGTGAAAACATCAAAGCTGCATATCTTCTCACTAACAAACATTGAAGGAAGGTCCAAAGAGCCTTTCTCCATAAGTTTTTACTTCACTGTCCTCATGTGGCTGTATAAAGACTACAAGTACACGCCATTTAATACTGCAAAAATTTGTCAGATTTATGCAATTTTTTTTTCCAGGTAATTTTTCCTACATCTCTCGTTAGTTAGACTATGCTGAATTACTTTCAACATGTCTGTAGTTTGATTAAAGAACCATTTCTGCCTGAAATAAATAGACTGCCAAAAACCTAAAACACAGAAAGTTGTAAAACCTGGACTCCTTAAAAAACGGTCTCAAATTTGTGAAAGCTTTAACCTATTTTAAAAACGAAAGTTTTAATTGTTATGAAACTGAAATTTAAAAGTAAGTGTTTTTCTCTTTTTTTATCTCAATAATTCTCCTTGGATACAAATAATAGTATTTCTCTAGGAAACAGACTTTTGGGTCTTCAATTGCAGAAATCATGGGGAGGTCAAAAATAAGCTCATGAAAGTAATCACTGTTGACTCTGTCGAATAATGCTGCGAACACTAACCTGCTCGGACGATCAGTGGGTCCTTCAGCTGCTCCTTTGTTTGCCTGGGAGTTTACCAGTTTTCCATTAAACACTTCCAAACATCGTCCTGGTCTTCTGCCAAACATTGTTCAGCTTCTGCCTCGGAGAAAGTGCAAAAACGTCACAGTATAGTATGACGTCGAAAAAGTGCAAAACAAGTCAGTTTAGTATGAGTAAAATAAGTCATACTCTTATGTCAAAAAAGTGCAAAAAAAGTTGTAGTTTAATATGATGTCAAAAGTCATAGTTTAGTATGACATCAAAAATGTGAAGTTTAGTGATAAAATGATGTCAAAAAGTGCAAAAAAGTCATAGTTTAGCTAGTATGACATCAAAAATGTTAGTATTTTAGTCATACTATATAGAAAAAAAAGTCATATTATAGTATGATGACGAAAAAGTGGCAAAAATGTCAGTCTATGACTTTTGTATGATGTACATCATACATGTATGATGCACATCATACATGTATGATGCATCATACATGATGTATAGTATGATGCATCATACTATACATCATACTATGCTATGATGTATAGTATACTATACATCATAGCATAGTATGATGTCGAAAAAGTGCCATAAAAGTCATAGTATAGTATGATGTCGAAAAAGTGCCATAAAAGTCATAGTATAGTATGATGTCGAAAAAGTGCCATAAAAGTCATAGTATAGTATGATGTCAAAAAAGTGCCAAAAAAGTCATAGTCTAGTATTAGACTATGACTTTTAGTCATAGTCTAATACTAGACTATGACTAGTATTATAGTCTAGTATTAGACATGGTATACTATGACATTTTTGCCACTTTTTCGTCATCATACTATAATATGACTTTTTTGGCACTTTTTTGACGTCATACCTTACTATGACTTTTTTGGCACTTTTTCGACGTCATACTATACTACGACTTTTTTGGCACTTTTTCGACGTGAATTTTTTTTTCTTTTTAAGACTATGAATTTTTTGGCCCTTTTTCGACGTCATACTATACTATGACTTTTTTGGCGCTTTTTCGACATCAAGTATGATGCCAAAAAAAATACTATGACATTTTTGGCACTTTTTCGACATCATACTATAGTATAGTATGATGTCGAAAAAGTGCCAAAAAAGTCATAGTATAGTAACTATACTATGACTTTTTTGGCACTTTTTCGACATCATACTGACTCATAGTCATAAAGACTATGAGTTTTTACTACTCATAGTCGTAGTAAAAAACTACGACTTTTTTGGCACTTTTTCAACTTCATACTATAATATGACTTTTTGGCACTTTTTTGACATCATACTATAATATGACTTTTTTAGCACTTTTTCGGCGTCATACTATACTATGACATTTTTGGCACTTTTTCGACGTCATACTATACTATGACTTTTTTGGCACTTTTTCGAC